>WAAD01022048.1:46588-58247 GCA_013389945.1 Fregata magnificens | reverse complement strand
AATAATGGAATTTAAATATACAAATTCACTTTTAAATTCGAACTGTGATGCATTCAGGTTGCAAAAACAAAGTGCATAAGCCAAAACATGTAAATACAATTTAGATATTTTTTTTTAATTACACTTTAAAAACGCACTTCCACAAGATCTTTATTAATACAAACTAAGTTCTAGTACGACTGATAAAAGCAATTAGTTACCTCCAGAAGATGACCAGTCAGAGGTCTCCAAAGAATCTCAATCCTGTGCATGTTAACTAGTCCTGTTTCCAGCAATTTAGCAACAGCAAAAAGCGATGGTTCCTTAGTAAAATGGAATTTGAACACATGACTTTGAGGTAACTCAGATAATGTCAGAGCCTTTTGCTACATTATAATTTAGAAATTAAGGTGCAACTGATCTCATTGAAGTACTGTGTTTCATAGCTGTGAACACTGTCACAACAGCTTAGGTAGCATGGCTGGGATGTTTCCACTGCATCTGCAGTACTTCATGAGAAGCCACAAGGGGGTAGCAACAGCATACCATGAAGAATACTTCTTTCATAATTTTTCATATCGTTTTCTCCAAGTTTGACAATAACCAGAGCACTGATATTCCTTTCAAAACTTTCATTTTTACATAGTCCTCCCTCCAACCAGTTTTATAAAATATTTTACTAACAAAATAGCCTTTTTCCCATCACAACTTTTAAAGTTAAAGTTATATAGGNTATGCTTTATCTTCCATGGGCTTCCTAAATGCCCTGCAGGATTATGATAAATTTCCCATTCATCAAATACATATGCAAATATTTGTGATAAGCTTCTTTTAATTTTTTTTTTTAAATCAACATATAGTCATAATGACTGCTGTGCTAGAATTATTCTCTGTTCCCATTTCTCCTGATTTTTTTATTCTCATTTTCAACTGATTTTAAACTCAACCTTTGCTTATTTTAATTCATTCTCTGCTGCTGTAATTGTCAAATATTACAAAGCATATTTTTTGTCATCATTATTTCTAGCATACTAGGTCAAGCAAAAACTTTCAGAAACTCTCCTCTGGGATTAGATTATGACTAGGAGAATATACACTCGATCTTATTCAATCACAGGGTCTCTAACTTTTCTGGGCTAAAGGTTGTTTACTAAGGCTGACAGGAATACTATCATTTTCCCAAGTAAATATGAATTTTCAGGGGGGGTTAATACCTAAATTTTCAGGCTTTTTCTGAAGTATATTATAAAAGAAAATTGAAATGAAAACGAGCACCTCACAGAATTTACTGTGCTATTCAGAATCCCCAACCTCTGAAATTACAAGGGCTTTTAAAAGTTTTATCCACCCACAATCTGATTAATGGCAACACATGACATTCCTTAGTTAACAAAAAACACAGCAGGGACACAATGAGAATGTTCAGAGAATTTAGTAACTGTACGAACCATTATAAACATGACGTTCCCTGGTTCATAATTTATTTTTTACTCTAGAGTATCAAATGTATTACTGTCTTAATATTAGAAATAGTTAGCTTAAAGGATAAACATGCAAGTCTTCTGCCTGTTTCACAAAAACATCTAACAAGAAAATAAAGAACTCTTTTTATACCTTATTGTTTCCATAGGCCATATCCATGGCTTCCAGAGACAAGGAGCAAAGGGCGTTTATTAAGTGATGTAAAGACACATCATCAAGGTACCTGAAAAATAACAGCTATCAAAACACTGCCAAGTTTGATATACACACATTATTTTAATTATAAGATAAGGTTTCTTACTGTGAGCTTTCAAAAAGCCTTGAAAGTATGGTGGATATAACTGGCAGATCAGTCATAACTGCTGTAGTCAGAACCTTGAAAAAGAGACAGAAATGTGTCATATAGATTGCAATAGAAAATACTGTATAACCATTAACTGTAAAATGAACAATCATGCTTACTGTGCTGGGCCCTTCTACAGCTCTTCCAGGTTTTAATGCACCCCCAACACCAGGCTTCAGTCCCAGAATCCACACAAGATGCTGAAATACAAAAGGACCATTTTCAGCAGAAAAGCCTTTTCAGGCAGAAAGGAAACTAACACTCTACTCGAGCTAGCCGGCAGCCTTCCAGCCAAACAGAATTCAAGGGAAATGTTACAGTACTTACTCAAGGCAATTCAAAGTACACCATGAGTAGAATCAAAGCTTCTTCTATTGCTCACATAAAAACCCAAAACCAAATTATGGCAAAAAAGCAAGCCATAAAAGCAAGGCATAAATATTTCCTATTATACCTGAAGAGTAGCCAGGACAAGTTGCCACGAAGTACCAAGAACGGCTCCATGGCAGTGAGCTAAGTTGAGTAATGTCCTCATACACTGGATATTTTTTGAAGTCAGCTAAAAAAAAAAAACCAACACCCACAAACGACAACACAATTTTTATTATTCTACAATAACAGTGTTTCTAGAAAACTTGCAATTTTTTACTAAATAGCTTAAAGATTACATTTTGTTTGCACTGGTGCAATGTATCTTTTTTTAGAGAAGTAGTTCAGTATCTCTCCTTCTTCTCTCAATCTGATCTTGCTGAGGTTGAATACGATTTGATCACTGCCCTCTCCTCCCAGTTTCACATTATTATCAAAGACACAAATTCAAGTAGTCCATCCTTAAGTGCATCTTCTCCACAAAATCAGAGTCTATCTTAAAAAAAACCATGTAAGTGAACCTTCACACACAGGCATGTAACAGAGCTGAGACCTAAGGTTTTTCAAACGGAATGGATCGGAGCTGCTGAGCTAAGAGTCAGATAAAAAACAAGAGTAAGTCTTCTTTACAGTTAGAGAACTTTGCTGTCCAGGGCTGTTCCAGATTAAAAGCTTAGGATAATATTTCAGATAACCATTACTTGTAAGAATGTTGTTTATCTGCTGCCTATTTTTGAGACACACTGAGATGCAGAAAGAAGCAGTTAAGCAAGACGAGATCACTTACAAGTTCTACTTACCATTACTGTTCCCTGTGGCTGAAGAGCTAAGGGTTGTCCCACTGCTACAACTTGCTGATGAGACTCACTTGAGGGACTGATCATTTGAACATTCTGTCCCTGAATGGAATATGCTAAAGGAAAATTGAAAAGAAAAAAACCTAAATTTAAAATCCAGTACTTAGTTGTAGTAACAACCACCTTCTAGAAAACACACTCCAGAGAATTTTTTCACAGTATTAGCTTTAAGGTAGCTCACTTTGAGACCCTTAGTTATATTTAGATTATGATGTCATTGCCTTACGGAGTTAAAGGAGCCAGTAATTATTCCCCCTCATTAACTATTAGATATTGCTTGCAATACGTTAATACATTTTATGTCGAGATGGAAATATTTGCACTAAGACAGGAGCATTAGGCTATGTCTCAACTCAGTTATCTGTGGTAATTGTGTGTAAATGGTATCACTGTGTGCTAACATTGTACTAGTGCACTCAGAAAATGAAGGTGTCACAAATGCTATGTCATGATGTTTTTCCTATACAGGACTTCAGCATACCCATTTTATAACTCACCTGTAAAAAGAAGTAGCCTATATAAAATAACTTAAGTTCACTGCTTCATTTCCATAGAGATTCATGTAGCTCAGTCATGCGTACTGCTTCACAGACTTACGATCTAATAATACACTTAGTTTGTGGGCTGGAATAAAGGTGCTGGTCCTTGTTTCCAGACCAAGGTATTTTTGTTTTATATTGAGGCCTAATGTTAGATCCACCTGCATATTCTCCAGGTCGTTGCATTTCTCAGTACATAGTAATTTGTTTTCAAAATTAGAAACAGAGTACATCCTCGACTGGCATATCCCATGGATTACAACATTCTCTCAGGATGTGGGAAACATTAATTCAACTTCTTGTAAGCTGAACAGAGCCCAGAACTTAAGATCTTCTATTTATGCAGTAGGTACTACCATCACTAGACAACTGTAGAAAAGACTGTACTACACCACAAATGGAGGATGTTCTAGCCAACTCTTAAGTACCTGAGTTGCCCACAGACCTTTTCAGAATTTGAATGCCTTAATTACATATCCTAACAGATCTTTAGGATGATAGACAGATCTCCTTTGAATATGAACTTCTGACATATGCTAAGCATTCAGGAAGTTTTAGGCTGACTAGAAAGATAGCCAGCAGATGCTGCAAGACTAACCAGTTCTGGGAAGCAGGCAGTCTAGATCCTGTCTGAGAATTCTAACAGAATTTAGTATAGCCAAATACTACATATTGCGTATCTTTGCAAATACTACCAAGTTGCATATCTTTGCAATCACAGCCTGAGAAAATTTGGGTTTAGAGGACAATACATGGAAACACAATTAGGGAAAACCTATATACCTACATTTGCTGGACAGAGCTGCAGTTGTGCTGTTTAATACAGTAAGGGCATAGTGAGGAGGCAAGGATCCTTTGCAAATGGCAGTGATAAAGGCATCTCTCGATGTTACAAGACCCAGTCTTCCACAAAGTGCAGCCATGGTCAGTTCTGCTTTCAGAATATTTTCAGTGGCAGCTTCATCAGTGCTGAAAGAGTACACATCATTTAGTAAGAATTAATCCACAGCACAGAAGCAGGCAGCTAACCAAAACTGAAACCAATAAGAACATATACTTTAAACCTGTTAACACTATAAATACTGAAGAGCAAGCATAACCAATCAACAAAATTCTTCAGATCCATTTCGTATAAAATTGGTCTTTAGTTCTGAATGACTTGGCAAAGGAGACTATGAGGAGGTATTTAACACTAATTTCAGAAAATGGTGTTGGATAACAAAAGACTCTTTGAAAGAGACAATTAAGTTACCAAAGTTATTACCTAGTAAACAGCCTTTCCACTTCAAAGCAGCACAGTACTAACAAGTACTGAGACATTATTTAGTCTCTTATCAACAGTAATCAGGACATAGGTAGAATCACTTCAATGTGTTGAAACACCCAATCAAAGTAAAAAGGAATAAAAATAATTTAAATAGTTTAAATGCAAGCCTTTGAAAATGTAATTAATTGCTCTATATTGAAATACATTAAAGGTCAATGCTAGACTTCTGGAGACTTCTGTGTCATTTACTCTTAACAGATCCTCACTCAGTCTAGCCACCACTAACCCACAAACCTGTCTGCTCAGGTGCCATGAACAGCGCTCTCTCATACAACTGTCAACTTGACTGGTATCAAAATTCAGTTCGAAATATAGTTGGGAATGTAATCTTTGAAAAATCAACACAAATGAAAGATCAAATACCTTGCATCAAGTAGGAGGGATAAAGCGGCCAGAAGACCACACCAACAAGCATTCACCATTTCCTCCCAGACAGCTCTGCTAACTTGAAAGAAATACATATGCTTGTTTATAGCAGAAACACAATATTTTACTCTCAATTATATCACAAACAAGATGCTTGCTACCACATCTTTTAAAGTGTGTTTTTATATGTATGTTTACACAGACACAGACATGTGTATACACAAACACACTCATACCAGTACCATTTAAACAGCTGCATTTAAAGTAACATTGCTAAAGTAAAAGATGTCATCAAGGCAATGCTGATTCGCGACTACACCAAAACCAAAAAATAATCTTACAAATGTATATATAACTATTTTTAATCTTTGTCTGTAAAAATAAACATTCAGAAGTACATAAATGTGGGACAAGAAACTCACTGAAATTTTGCAGTGAAGGAAAAATACTCTCCCCTGGTATTTATAATTCTCCGTATTTTTTTCATTTCTTTAGTTTAATAGGAAAAAAATGGAGGTCTACCGGACCTATAATCTGCCCGTATCGTTTCCACCACCACCCCTCCCTCTACCATGCCACGCCAGGACCCTGGGCTGGGCAGGTGTCGCCTGCAGCACCACGGAGAGCTCTACATTCCCGGGGCCGCGGGCAGGGCTCGGGACAAACCCCCTTCCTCTCCCTTCTGCAGCGTTGATGCCTCGGTGCAAACTCCAGCACTACAGTCTCGGCTTCCTGGTACACAAGCCAAAACCACTCGAGAGGCAAGTCTTGCTGTACGTACGTACACGGACTCCTCATATGTTGCACAAATACAAGCCAGAGTTCCTATACTTCTGCTTTTAAAGAAGTTCTTCCCTAACTACTTCCATCTGATTTAAAATCTTTCCATCAAAACATCTTTTTGTCTTGTTACCAGAAATACATTTTTCTTTTAATGTGGTCGTAACTGCCATGTTTCTGTCAGGTTGTCTCTTGTGACCTTCGATTTCAGTGTTAAGCAGAATTAAGGACACAGGAAGGCAGAATAGTAGTTCTGGAGAACAGAACGCCTGTTATCTCTCCCTCACATCCCACATACATACATGTAGAACAGTATTAATACACCATAAAGAGTCTATGGCTAAGGTGCTATAGCACAGAAGCAGTATATCAAGGTTTTTTTTTTTAGAGACTACTGCTGTTTCGTTACAAAAAAGAACCCCAAAACCCACTTCATTAAAAGTTTTTATATACAATTTAGGAACGATAAATTTAAGCAACAAAGCATGAACTATTTCAATCCTGTGTTATGTAGAACTGCTGTATTTTATATACCTAGTTCTTTCTCTGATTGGTCAGATACAGACTGCAAGTCTCGCTGCTCTGAAGACTGTGCTGGTAATGAAGTTGTCTCTGTTGTAGTTTGACTGACTGTTTCTGCCTCTCCCAACTCTCCTTCGATCATGGTAGTGATACCACGGACAAGATCCAGTAAACAGTGAAATGCCACCGACATGGCATAGCCTTCAGGAATCGTAGGTGGCTCTACTTTGTCCAGCATTTCCAAACTAAAACATTGAAAGCATGACAAGTAAGTGCGTAACAGTACCACTGTGATTAAAAACAATAATAAAAAACAAGATTCCAAATGAATGTTAAGTACAAACAGGCCCCAAATACCATCCTTCAAGATTTATAGCAACTCAAGAAAATAACCTTCTTGATTAATTAAGTCATTAAGTAAAAGAGTAAATGAGTCACTAAATAAAATAGTAGATGAAAGGGTACAAACCCCGAGTACAGTATTTAGATCTGCAAATACATATTTTAAAAAATTAACACATATAAGCAAGCATCACTGAATTAATTATTCTACTTTTTTTATTATTGTACTTAAAGCCACTGCAACAGAACCTATTCAGAAGAACACAAGTACACAGGAACAACAGAGGAAATAGGTCAGAAGGTCATGACAGTGTGAATATAGTTACAAGAAATTGAGAACAAGTCAGATGTTCCATTATCGTTATCTTTGAATCCATATGACCAGAAAAGCCTGTCACAGCTAGATAATACATGACAAAATATTAAACACCTACACGCATAGGTAAACAATAGAAGTTATTTGTACAAAGAGGAAATGTCTGCATGATTCATCGCTGAAAACCATGCAATTAAAACATCACTAGACTGGAACTTCAGCCTCATTGCCACTTTTCTCCATATTTTACCTTAAAAGCATATAAAGAACTGCGGAGTTACAAATCTAACAGGAAACAGATTGTAGATGCCACAGCAGCAGCATCTACACAAGGCGAGACAGTCTGTTACAAAAACTACCTGCTACCCCAACAACCACTATGTCATCATCTGCTCTACAAACCACTCTTAAAAAGGCTAGGCATTCCAGCTACAATAGACCAAAGACACTTTTATACTGCAGTGTCACCACTCTTTTCCACACAAAGGATTTTCCTTCTCCCAAACATGTAACACTTCAGTTATTACCTCTAATTTCCCGAAGATGGATGCCTTAGATATCTGGGGGCATAGGCAGTATAGGTAAATCAAACGGTCAACATTCCACCCTCTATCTACAAATAATTGTGTGTATATATATGGCTCTAATTAAAAGTATTAATGGGTTTTATAGTTACAACGTACCTGTGAGGTAAAGGTCATGTACTCTTACTTTCAAAGACAGGAAAGCAAACTACTGAATAAATGGAGTTGTTACAGTTACATGGGAACGGCCATGAAAAATCTTGAACAGTCTTTGTCTATTCCTCTTAAAAACACCTACTTCCACATGTCAAGAGGAAGACAAGGCATAGTGGTCTGGGAAGAGGCAGGCCCACACTGGCAAAAAGACCTCTGCTAGCTCTGTTCACAATTCATATCTCCAATTAAATCATTGTGTAAAAGTATAAGATGTGGCCATTGTATGAAAACCTAATGGCAGCAGTAGGAAAGAATCAATGCTAGCATATGACCCAAATCTACAGTTACAGTTAGTCATCTCCTTACGTGCAGGGACTACAGACAAAAGTACAAGATAGGAGAAAAAAACTGCTGACAAGACATGCTAGCAACAATTCTGTAATCTTACACAGAAGAAAAAAAGAATGCAAAAATTACTCAGGGGAATCATGGAGTCACTGAAAGGATCCAAAGGTAAGACACAAGCAAGTTCAGAGCAGCACAGGAGACTATGACAGTGGCTGTAATGTTCTTGAGTCAGTTAAGAATAGAAAATAAGAAAAAAGAAAAGGAAGAAGAGCAGGAGGTTGTAATAGCTGGCCAAAGCATGAACTAGCTTTCATCCACTTCTGTTAAAAATTTGCATTTCCTGATAACAGTCAGGTAACCTAAAATAACATTCATGGCCATTGCTGGAACAAAAAGTCAAGTCAAACACATACATGTTGAACTACTGAAATCTGAGGATGAATTTGTCCTTCTGCATCTCAAAGGCAGACAAAGGAGTTTCTACCTTAAAAAAGGTGTGGAGATCCAAGCTATTTGCTGATTTCACTGAGTATTAGTGTGCCAATATTTCATGGGCCATACAAATAATTTCCAATTTGGAAGAGATTGATCCTCAGTGGTCATGACTGACATGAAAAAACTTCCACAACTTCTGAAGTAACATAGTATTCACAGCTCTAAACTGAGAACACTATCTCTATTATACAAAGTCATGACAAAATAATTGGTCATTCTAAGAAGCATTCACAGTCAAACCTTCGTACATAGGTCATATACCACAATATCCTGTTCAATAAAAACTGTAAATACAGTAAAGCTGGTGTAAGAAAGCTATTTTTCACTCCCACTGATGTCCCATTTGCTTAGTGACCCAAATGTTTGCCATTACACAACCCAGCAAAAGATATTCTAAAATTGTTATATACTGTAGTGAGGCCTAACAGTGAAGAGTTAATACAGCAACAGTATGGTAGGAAAAACAAACAAACAAAAAAATCCAACAGATGCTAAAGCCATAGGGGATATTTGGATCAGAATCCAGAGCATTCGGACAAAACAGTGAAAAATCAGAACGCCTCATGGCACTGACAAAAAGAAAATCCATAATATACCTCAATACCAGTGAAATGAAGACCTCAATATTCACTGATAAAAAAATCCTTAACCCATCCAGTTGGAAATAAAAATATTTGTTACATACATTTTCAAAAAGATAGAGGTACTTACTAGGTAGCTTTAGCACTGCCTTGTACTGTTACATTCAGGATAGGTATCCAAGTGCCTCTGTACTCAAAGGCAGGTAATACAGTTGCACCTCCTCCCATTCCAAGCACTCCTGAGTTAGTTTGTGCTGAGCCAGTATTCCCCGATGCATTGCTTCCTGTTCAGAAACACAACATGGTAAAATTAACCAATCTAATTTTAGTGATCAGCAAACATCCTTTTTCTACATTTAATTTCTAAGTTGAGATACATGGATTAATCTGAGGCACCCTGCTCGGTAATAAAAACCACCACCAACAAAAAAAACTATTTTTGAGCTCCCTCTGCTGTCTAAAACACGATCTTATGTGCAAAGTAATTAGTTTAAAAGGCACAGTTGATTGATGCCAATTGCCTTATTTTCAGTCAGAATAAAATGTTTCTGTGAAAGGTATAGCAGCATTCATAACATTCTGTGAACCAACTAAACTTGCATGGTCTCGATAAAACAATATATATTTTAGTGAAGAGTCAGACTGATATTTAAAAGTTAAGTATTATTTCAATAGTTGCATCTGGAACTCAGTAGTAGGAAAGAGAGGTTAATCATTCCAACAAAGATCATCACAAACTTTAAAGATTTCAGAAATGCAAAAGCCACAAGAGAAAACTCAAAGGGAACTGCAATGTGTGAACTTGTTCCATGCCAAGGTAGAAGAAAACAAACCACATCAGGGAAGAGCTGACAACATGCCAACCAACAGCTAGGAGGGAACAAATTTTGGTTCCAGTTTAAGAAGCCAGAGGAAGCAGATAAAAGGACAAGGAATTCTGTATCTATACTTCCTACATATAGAAGGAGGTCTATACTTACTAGAAGTAGGTACCACAAGTTCAGACTCCCTCTGTACAGACAATAGGGAGAGAAGGGCAGAGTGCCCAAGAAGGCGACTCACAGCACCTAATACGTCAGTATAACAACTGCCATTTTGGTGTGCTTGCTTTTAATATGTAGAGAGACTAAATGACTAATTTAGGCAATATGAAAACACATAGAAGCCTATGCACACACTTAACAGATCGAAACAACAAAATCATACTGCTAAATGGAAACGGTTAACCAAATGCTGCCACTAACACAAACACACTGGTGTCATTTTCTGTGATTCCACTGAGCAGTCAGACATACACCACTATTTTTATATCAATGTAACTCCTTCAAGTGGTAAAAAGGTTTACATTACACCAGTATAATAAAAGTGACACAAAACTTAGGCAGATGCAGCTTTCAACTTCTCCTATGAAACAGCTATCTTGTTGCAAAACTGAGGCTCAAAAGCCAACTACAAGTGTATAAGACAGCCTGCTATGACAGGACTATCATCATAATCAGAAGAATCAGTTCAGAAGTTAGGTTGCATTGATCTGCTCTTTGCATGTTAGACATGGCCCTAGTAGGAAAAAAGCCAGAAAGAGAAATGCATGAGAAAGAGACATGAGAAGCACTCAGGCAGAAAGAACAACTGAAAAGGTAAAGGAGAAAACAAACTGGAACAAGAAGCCAGAGAAAGAGCGACAGCACTAAGGGTATGACCCTGCTGCAGGGCTGTTTCACATGAAGCCAAAATTTAAGTTTTCAGGGGAATGAGTATTTTAGAATGGCTTCTCATGTGTGCGTGTTAACATGGTGAAAAGTACTTTTCTGATTTACCTTAACTGGAATAAACTAACCCAGGAATAATACTAATAGAAGTGCTCTATGAGCTTCCATACAGACAGCTATTGAAAAACAGCTACTGACACAAATTTCTTCACGTTATCANTAATAAAAGTGACACAAAACTTAGGCAGATGCAGCTTTCAACTTCTCCTATGAAACAGCTATCTTGTTGCAAAACTGAGGCTCAAAAGCCAACTACAAGTGTATAAGACAGCCTGCTATGACAGGACTATCATCATAATCAGAAGAATCAGTTCAGAAGTTAGGTTGCATTGATCTGCTCTTTGCATGTTAGACATGGCCCTAGTAGGAAAAAAGCCAGAAAGAGAAATGCATGAGAAAGAGACATGAGAAGCACTCAGGCAGAAAGAACAACTGAAAAGGTAAAGGAGAAAACAAACTGGAACAAGAAGCCAGAGAAAGAGCGACAGCACTAAGGGTATGACCCTGCTGCAGGGCTGTTTCACATGAAGGCAAAATTTAAGTTTTCAGGGGAATGAGTATTTT
>WAAD01022048.1:18414-46436 GCA_013389945.1 Fregata magnificens | reverse complement strand
AACAGCTACTGACACAAATTTCTTCACGTTATCAATGCTAACATCAACTTGGAATTCAGACTTCATGACTGAACCCTGGAAGGTGTGAGTCTAAAACCAGACTTTGTAATGTTTATTAATTTAATAGTAGATATGATAGATAATAATTGTACTTTATCTGTTTATTATCTCTTTTCAGAAGCCATGTCAAAAGACACCCTTAGAAATTACTTTCATGCTGTTTGTTGATGAGGCCTCTGCTTCCAGAACCACAGGAAGAAGCAGAGAGCCTTAACTTGGACGTGAACACCTGCAAAGGCATTAACAGGAGGACCATTTCTTCTTACAGAAATAAAAATATACCTAGTGAAATGCCAAAATCCTGGCTGCAAGAAAAGACAATCAAGTTTAGTTTCAGTGACTGTTTTCAGCTTACAGAAAAAGCAAAGATCATCTGTAAAACACAGATCTTTCTACCTCTCGGCTTCCTCAGTCCAGTTTTGTCCCTGAACATCCAGAAGAATTAGCTATTGCCTCCCAGGTGGAAGCAAACACACACTATCTTACTACTTCAATTGCACACTGCGTTAATAAATCACATTCTCGCACAAGGAGACAGAAATCAGACAAATTTGTTATAGTCAGAAATTAGAAATAATTCCTTCAGCATGCCCCTCAGAAAAGTTGTGAACCAAGGAGCTTGGTCGCTGTAGAAGCAGATACAAATGCAGGAGCACTGCTCTGCTGACTGGGGGCTTGGTCTTCCCCACAATACAGGTAGAACTAATCACCTGTTATACCAGACCTGAAAACACTAGTCTGTCTCAAGCTAGCTTTTCACCTCAGTGAACGCAGAAGTACAGAACTGTACCAAGCCACATGTATATACTGAATCAAATGAGAATTTGTTATTACAAGAAAATACTGGAAAATTAAAATTATAGTAAGGACAAGGCTTTACCAGTTTGGCTTGGTGTCGCTGATGTGTTCCCTGTGCTTGGTACAAGAAATAGTGACTGGATGAAGGACCCCAGTGCATTCACAATATCACGGAAAACTTTAGTGGAATGTTGCTTCATATCATACGACTGACAAAAGGACCTGGAAAGTATTTTATAAAATATAGTAAGTATTTGACAAATTAGGGACTAAAAGCATATTTTAACAGCAACTTCCCCACCCCCAAACTGTAGACTAAAAGCACATTTTAACTGCAAATATTTAGGTGAATAATAAACTTATGTTTTAGGTAAATGCTCCTTTGACACTGGTAACACACAGAGGGTTTGGAATACTCAAATAACTATAATTCAGCCCTTCCTGGATAGTAAGCATTGTGTACTTCTATATAAAAAATTATCTTGAAGATTTATTGCATTTAAGTTTCTACANNNACATATTTATGTTTTAGGAAGCACTTTCCACCAAAGAAAAATAAAAAGATTTCTGAAATTTTATGTAAAAGTGAAACTCAATATATTGAATACCTTAATAGCTGAGGCTGCACACAAAGCCTGTGAATAGATTCTACTGCAACAGCTCTTAGCCACTGTGGTTTGTCTGCATCCAGAAACTTAACCAGCAATGACAGAAAGATTTCACATTCTGTTACCTAAAAGATATAGTTTATAGCCATTAAATTAAAAGAAAAAGCCTCGTACAAAATATTTTTTCCAAAAAACTTTTTTTGTCTTAGGAGTGCTATCCCAGCAAGTTTTGCACAGGATCTACAAAAACCCTCCAACAAGCATTTACTCAAAATCATATAAAAAACATACCTAATAATCATAATACTTTTGCCAAGCTAACACCACATATGCAATTGTATTGAAGGAGTTAAATTCCTCACAAACATTGCAGTAAAGTTCTTACATGTGCTACAGTAAACAAATGAAATGGAAAAAATACCTTTTTTTAGCAAATATCTAAAATTCGGGAGGTAAGAACAGCTGAACATGTGTTTTTTACGCACTTTCTGTCAACAGCTTTAGCAACACAAGCCAAAAGCCTCTTAGCAATTATTAACAAGGCACAGCAATCAACATTATCTAAAGCCAGGCAAACAACATAAGAAGATCAAAAGGTTCCCAAAACCTTAACTGAAAGGCAGTCAAGTACAGAAAAGACAACAGCTAATCTACTCTGAGAATTTATACAAGCCCATGTTTAATAAAATCATACATGTAGAATACATGAAAACACAAATACACACAAGAAGAAAGGAATATTTAGACTTTTCTTCCCTCAGTATATGTCAACAGTTCCCAAGAACAAATTAATACTATTACCAATCACAGTACTGGCATACACACAGAAAAACAGAATTGCATAAAGAAAATTCGACCATATTCTTACCAGCAAACTGTAAAACTGCTTAATCAAAACAGAAACTACTCTCAGCAAACGCATACAGATGGGGAAATATGGTTTTTCCACTGGTGCTGGGGAAGATGACGTGCTGGAACCTTGCCTGAATTTGATATTTGGGGAGAAGAGCTTTATAACAAGAGGGCATACCCTTTCTTTAAGGAGAAAACTGAATTCCTGATGCTGAAAAAGAAAACAGAACAAATTATAAGCAGATATTCTCTAACTAGTAGCTCTGATTATGCATCCTATTTACATTTACTGTTATGATCAAGCACTCTGAAGTCATGTAAATCTTGGTATAAAGTACATACTCAGGAAATTAAAAGGAAGAATGGCAGACACCATTGTAAAGCTACCAAAAAGCATGATGAAATAACATGATCGGGTTCATACCGTGCTCCCCTCTTCTTGTATTTTGCAAATTGAAATAGGCTGCTAATACATCATTTATTATAAATTTATTTTTTTAATTTAGCTACTGTCTGCTAAAATGTGTTACTGTGGGATCATGGTGCATTTATATGCAGTAGATCCACACAATTCATAGTCATGATTTCTGCTGCTTTGCAAGTAGGGTGAAGTTAATGTTTTTGTAGAAGTAACAATGCCACAAACTAAGTTACAGAGCTGTCATAAATCATGCAAGATAAGAAAATGCATCTTTGGAAGAGATATAAATGGCAAAACAAAAAGTGAAACAGAGTACAACATGCTCTACAAAATGCAAAACCACAAAGTGTGTGGGAATAGAAAAAAGTGGACAAAAAGCACACAGTACTTTTCTATCATAAAAACACAACGTGTAAAAGCTACAAGTCCTCACACTAAACTAAAGAGGACTTAGTGAAGTGTAAATTTTACTACACGTGTGAACAAAAGTTTTCCTATTTTCCCTCCAAGAACTACTCACCTGTAAAAACACTTGTGGAAAGTCATTGAGGACTGACTCAAGAAGTTCAAGGCCAAATGTCCGCGTCATTTCTGTCATACCCACGAGCCAGTAGGGAGCATCAGCATTAACTAACTGACAAAGATCCTTAAAAAGAAATACAACAGCATTTACATTCTCTGCAGAGTCCTGTAACCAGCATGTTTTCTGAGTTTACAACAAAATCTACACTCTCTCCCTCCTTTGTAATGAGTAATTTTCCAATTTCAGCATAATTTTTCCTCGAATACTTCTTTTACATAAATTATTAAGCAAAAAACTTTTTAAAAGAAATTTTTAAATTTGCTGGTATCCTTGTAGCAATTGTGTTCATTCCTGCCCTCAAAAATATCTCAAGACCAGCGAATTTGCTAAGTCAAGAAGATTTTTATTGGTGTGATGAATACAACTACTACTTGTCATTATGTACTCGACTTTAAAATATAATACCCAGCACAAGAAGCAAGACTGAACTATAGTAGTGATGTTTGGCTCACGGGGAAAAAAAAAAAAATCTCGAATTTAATGCAAACATGCATGCTTAGCTATTAATTAATATTTATAGTAAAACATTTTCCTAGGCTACTTCATCTTCATTTTCCAATCATCCCCCCGGGATACAGCATATCATTGCCAATTACAATAAATGCACATAAGAAAGACTGAGGCTCTGGTTAAGAACCTTGTCAATATGTCAACAGCAAATTTTTGAAATTTCTTACAGAGATGTAGAAGCACCCAATCATAACTGCAAACATATAAATATATGCTCCCCAACTACCTGAAAAAGCATATATGCATCTTTAGCACATGGCTTCAGTGTACTGACAGATCTTCTGTTACTATTTCCTTGAACTGCAACTGGCTGGTCAATAGTATCTGTGTTAAAAAAAAAAACCAGTTTTGTGAACAAAGGAACTGTTGAAAATCAAGTACACATTAAGTGTTCTTACAAAAGGATTCTAGAAGAATGGCTAGGTAATTCTTCTGCAACTTATCACATCTACAGAAGTAAATGTTAGATTGAATACCAAAGATCATCAATACCAAGCACTTCTTTCCAATAAACGTTCTCTTCAAAACTACTACCGCCATGTATTTCACACTCAGTAATCTAAGTTACCTTCATCTTAAATTACACCCTCACCTCAATTTTTTCACAACACTAACCTGAAGACCAGTTCTCACAGCTTGAAAAAAACCTAGATTTTACATATTGCTGTACTGACTTGGACTGACAAAATGGCTAACGATTTAATCTCCTTTGAATACAAGTAAATGTATAAAAGACAGTAAAAATGAATAATGTCTGATTTTTTTTANTGATTGAGGAATGCTTTCCACTACAGTTTGTCAAAAGGTTGCCTGAAAAAAACCTGGTTTAATCATTTTAAATTTGAAGAACGAGAATAAGTTTTATGGATTACCCTAGCCAAAAACCTCTTTAGTAATCCTCCCCAAAGGTAATCTAGAAGTGGTATTAACTGAAGACATTACGATGTGCCAATAAAACTACAATCATCATACAGAGAATAAACAGTAATTAACCACATAAAACAACTTCTATGAATATTAATGTCAAAAGGACATTAGGATTATACGGTTAATCACAGAAAGGTCAGTCAACTCCAAAGCTAAAATGGCATTCCTCTCCTACATTACATCACTATACTTTCACAATCATGTTGCCTCAACTGCTATTATTCCTCTCTAAGGTGCATATTTTAATGTGTCATTGTGCTAGCAGTGACCTGAATACTGTTTCCCATTGGATTTTGTATTACTTCTAACACATAATTTAATACTTATTCATTTTATAATGAATTTTGAAAATTAACATCTGTATATGTAATGAAACCTGTATTTCTTGGTCTTTTGTCCTTATTCTGTATTCTTGCACTTGCATGAACCTCAACCACACCCAGCCATAGCGCTACATGCTCTAAGCCATACAAGATTCAGAATTTTCTTTTGCTTCTTTTTCTTGTAAGTGATTTGTGGACTCTGCTCAGATGGTATCCCCATGCTAGTTTGAAATTTTACAACACAATCATATACCTCTAGACTTTCAGAAGATACTGCATGATTCTCTAGATCAATCTAACAGCAGTGCCTGTATTAAGGGGCTTTTCAAGATGGTTTACCAGTAATTTTCTTAATTTAAATCAGACAAGCTGAAACACGAATATGCAATATACATCTGGCTCAAACTGATTTTCTCTAAGAACCTTTCAACACTGAAAAAAACCCCCCAAACTTTCAGATATTTCTCAAAAGAATCTTAGGGGGGAAAAACCAAACCAACCATTGCACCATTTTACCCATGCCAAGTAACACTTACACTTGGTTAACTGAGAAACTCTAGTAATTTCAGGCCTTGAACAACACCAAGAAATTGTACAGGATATTGCTCTGTCAGGAATGGGTTTTTTTCTTACCCCTGTCAGAGCCTGCCCAAATTTGACCATACATTTCTAAAGGTACTAGATTTTAACATGCACTAAGGAAATTGTTAGAAGTACAGCAATTAGATTCTCCAGTAATTGTATTACATGAGCATGCTTCTGGATCAGGACACAAGACAAGAGAAAGACATGCTGGGAAAGACGTTCCCGACTTATTTGACTCTGCTGTGCCCACATGCTCTTGTGGTTGGTGTTTAAAAGTAGAAAGTTTCTAGACATTAGAGAGATGAACAAATAAAGGATGTTGAAAAATGTGTTTGGAAGACACACACAAAAAGGGTAAATGAAATAGGATGTAGATACCAAGAACCTAAGAACAAGGGGGAAGAGAGAGACAGGGCATATGAAGGCAGGGGAAGAACAATAAATGAGGGAAGTGACGAGAAGCAGAAGGGAAAGGTATGGTGGACTTAAACAGCAACTGTCTCCTTCTAGAGCCTAGATTCAAACTTGATCAAACAACAACATTAGAGGTTGTTAAAGAACATCTGCTACCCAGTTAATGACTGACAATCCCACTTTCTAAAGTATTTCCATTTTCTTCAAGCATCATGCTTCTGCCCAAAACATAGCACCTCATTTGGAAAATGAGCGTTATTCGTAATAAAAGAAACAAGATAGTGCTGAAGAGTCTTTGACATAATTTGATTACGCAAGTCAAAAAAGAACCTACTGACAAACCATTCGAACCTTAACAAGTTTCTATTCTGCCACTTACAGGTTTTATAAATTTTCCATTATCCTGCCTTCAGCAGACCTTTGTAACTTAGCTTCGTCCTCCTTTTGTGCTTTTTCTTCCCTTGCTTAATTAGATCAATAATGATTTTATCCACACATTTAACAAGCTAGGAAGTTATTTCATTAAAACCAGAAGCAAAGAAAAACTGAAAACCTTCCACCAGAACAGAATGCCTTCAAAAATATTCTTCAATTCTATTCTCTCAAAAAAAAAAAAAAAAAAAAAAAAAAAAAAACCAACTAAACAGAAAAACCTAAAAAAAAAAAGCAACACAACCAACAAAACCTCCCCCAAAACACGCCGATATTAAACAAATACACTGAAGTCAGAGCGTAATAAAGACAGCAATTTAGAATGATTTGTTTAAAAACAAAAAATCTTAAAGAGAAAAAAAATTATAAAGAGTAATCTAGAAGAGGAACTTACTTTAAACAGATGCATAAACAATGTTCCTCCTTCAAAGAGGAGTATCTTGCAACTTAAGATTAAAATGGATTGGAATCTTTTTTTTTTTTGTCTTAATTGAAACATAATATCCAAAATGGTACGTTTAAAATTACACAATACAGTTATTTCAGTTCTGACTGAAAGAGCAATAACTGGACTGCTTCCAAAAGAGATTTAAGGCAGGGTGGCAGGCAGCTTCTTCTACTATTTGCTTTATTAAGTGAGGGCTTACACTGCGGTATGTACTCTGATTTCAGTTCAAAAACATGCATACAACAAATTTAGCAGATGAGAAGGACAGGCATTAGCCCAATGTTTTTATTTAAAGTTCCCATTAAGTCAGAAATGTATCGTTGTGGAGGAATTAAAAAACAGACTGAAAAGGAAGCTAAAAGAAATCCTGTTTTCAGAGTCTAGATATAAAGATAATAGCGACAAAACAGAATCAAAAAAGCCCCCTCCTCTTCCTTCATTTCCAAATGCTTCATATGTAAAATTTCTCCCTGTTTTTCCTCTTGGATATTGTAAGTACTATAGTTGGCACTAACGAATTCTTACCTTGGAGAGTGCTTCATCATGCACAACTGTATTGGTTGTTAAAAGTACAAGAACTGTCTGAAGCAATTTAAGTTCTTCAAGACTATTTTCCATCAGTTGCCAAAGCATATTAATAATGTTTCCTGCCGCAGCCTACAAAGAAATATTTTTTTGCCAACAATTAAGATGTTTACATACTGGTATATCATGTGTACACATGTAACAATAGCACTTTCATAAATGCCTATCATAACTGAATTTGCCTGTTTGTCTATACCACAGGACTACACTGAGAACATAAAGCCAATTTCATTGGCTTCCCAAAATGCTTTTAAAGAATTGATGGCAGAAATCTCTTCATGTGTAGTCCAAATTAAAGTGCATACTTAATTTTCTACTTGGAAATATAGAAGAGACAGTACAAAGACATTTTACCCTCAAAATTCATTCATATCAGAGAAAAAACAGTGTAATTTTACATTACACAAGCACAACTGAAGGTATATTTTAACAGTATTATTTTCACCAGCTTCTTAGCGCATTATATATGCAGTACTATAATATATCATGACATTTACAGTTGCAGGAAATGTGCATCCATTTTATCTTATTTATAAAAGTAACATGTAACAAAAACATAGTACATAATGATATCACAGAGTAAATTTTGTGGATGCCACCTTAAGAATTATATTCATCAAGGACCATTACATGTTCTGTCCGTGCAGTGTAAGAATGCAAACTAAATGAGCTGTTTTGAATTTTCATGAATTTCCTTCTAGAAGTTACTAATGTTTCCTCAACTGTTTTTTATTTTTCCTTTTTTCATGGTCAAAATGGTTTTCTTTTAGATTACAATTTTGTAAAAACAGATATGAGCACATTACTTTGCAGACTATGTTCATTGTAATATAAACGGCCTCCTGAAAAAAACCATTCACCTTCAGTTTGAGGCCTGTATTTCTCACACTGAAATATTTACGTATTTATATAAAGATTGATCTTACCTCTGAAACAACTTCATGGGACATGAGCCTCTGTATGGCTGCTAGACACAGCTGAGTGATCTTTGGTTCCTTTGTTCCACAACCCATTAGAAAAGGTTGAACTACCTCTGAACTGTTCTCTTTCAATGCTTTTGAAAAGAGATATGGAAGCAGTCAACGTTTAATACTTTGAAGAATACAATGCAAAATTTGTTAACCATACCCATTAACAAAAAGCAATCTCCAGTCTTGGAAATTTGGGATTTACTCTTGCACCACAGGGAAAAGCCCAGTGAAGACAGACACTGGGCTGCCTCAGCTCACTTCCACAATTACCCCGGCTGAGGCTCAAATCCCAAACACCTTCTCCCTTACACACTCAAGTATTTTCTCTTTCCAAATCCAAACCAGCCATTTAGAGTCCATTTGGTTAGTAAGGATCTGTAAGGTTCTGCCCACCCCAGAGCTTCCTCTGGCCTTGCAGCGGTGACGAGCCTCAGGCTGGTAGCCTTCTCCTTCTGCTTTGCTTCCCCTTGGCACTGAATTCAAAAGCAACACAAAGTGTGACACAGAGAGACATATCAAAGCACGCAGCAGGAAGGGGAATACCAAAATGCCACCAACAAAACAGGAGGAGAAAGAGACTGGACTGTTTGTATCCTGAGTACGTCCACCTGGCTGTGAATTTTTTAACCAGTGTTTTAGTGAGAAAGGCAGCTTCTTAAAATGAAGCTTTGTCACGAGAAAACACATTTCATGAACTTTTTTTTTTTTTAGGAGAAAAAAAGTTCACAATGAATACAACATTCCACACTGATATTTTAAAAAAATTTTTCTCCATAAAAGTAATTCTAGAAATCTAGATAAACTTCATAAAATTAAAAAGGAAGAAAATATTTCTGAGAGATGACTCTGACTGATGAGTGCTTTTCTGTTTGCAGGTGTGGTTGTTGATTCATGCAAACTTTTAAGATTTTAGCTGTTCATCACCATTTCAGATATTAAAAATTTCTCACAGTTGAAAGTTCAATGTGCGTTCTTACACTGAACGTCACACACGGTGTTTTGGTCTATGTGCAATAAGAGAAATGTTTTCATGAAAAAGTTTCACACACATTTTTAGAGCACAGATCTTACCACAAACAAAAAATACATTCTCACATAAAAATGCAAACATGATCGATTTTATTTTTTCTATTGAGCAATTTGAAGTTTGGCTCTCAAGACAGTTTATTATTAAGTATCACTACTGCTAATTTGGAAAAAAAAATGAAACATCAAGGTAAAAACTACAAAAATATATTTTAGTGATATTTTTCAACTGAAGCACTAACTAGCATGACTAACAAGTTTCTATGAAAAGAAAAGGCTAGTATAAATTATAGATGCCAACTTTCTATAAGGTAATAGTTCTTACAGGGTGATATTAACACATATACAGTCCACAGTTTCGTCAGCCTCTTCAGAGTCAATACAGGCTCTACGTCCAGTTGACAGAGGCTGACCTTGCACCAAATGCCTGATCAAAACCAATTAAAATGTCAGCATAAATGTGAATGAATACACAGGTTCACTGCCTGTTTAACAATCTGCTTTGATTTCAACATTTTTTTAACTTAACTATGAAGCAAATAAACCTGCTTTTAAAATACACAGTATAAAATATATCCACCAATACCATTCTCTTATAAAACACTCCATGATTTTCAAATTAAAAACAAAACATTGGCTTTTTCCTAAAAAATGGAAGTTTGTTCCCAATTAAGACATGTAATTTAGGCATCTAATTGTTACTGTCTACATGTGAGCTAGGTGAGTAAGCTGCCGTTATAGTCTATGAATACCCACAACACATGGCCAATAGAGCCTAGAGAGCTCACTCTAACATGAGCACAAATGCTTCTACACTCATAAATTTCTGAATTGCCATTAAATTCTAACCACCATGCAGAAATAAGAAAGAAAATTTTAAAAAAAGATACCACAAAACATTTATCCGTAACATAAGACTCATGATGAAGTTCTGAATGGCAAGAATGGCATGAGAGTTAATAAATAACAGACAAACTTAAACCTTTTACAGTACTTTTCCTATAATCCATTAAAAACAACCTCGCAAGAGGATCTATACAAGGATTTTTACTTTATGAAGCTGAAAAATTAATGTTTCATAGATCTGGTTTGGTACCGATCATTATATTAGCTTCAGTCTTAAAATACACAAAAATTTCTTATATCCAGGTCTGCTTCCATTTTGCTACCAAAATTATGTAAGAATATATTAAAAAATAAGTCTATCATAATGAACTACATCAAAAAAGAAGTTTTGGAAAAATAAAACTTACTCCTTCATTCCCTCAGCAAGACTATAATTCTAATTTTTTAAAAGAGCCTCTAAAACAAAGCACATCTCATAGTCATGTGGAAATAATTTCTCATATTTACCTCCTGCAATATAAAGCACAAGCTGACTTCTCTTTTGGAATTACTCAAATCCTCATAAACAAATTATAAAGCACGTACAGACTGCCAAGAATAAAGACTTTGAAACTGCTCAAGTTAGATCAATGACCTCAGAGTTCTAGCAAGTTAGACACATCTCACCAGACATAATATTATCTCTGTGTATTTGTCATTTTAAGATTGCATCTATTTTCCTAATAATTACAGTGTAATGCTTCAAGAAAGCATCAGGTCAGCTTATTCAAAACAATCTGATACAGCTGTTCTCGTCTATTTTAGTGAAATGACAGTTTACATCAAAATACAAAGAAAAATCATACCCTGATCAAAATATTTATTTGGATTACTAGAACATCTAGTAGATGTTCCTAAATCATCTAGCAGTCAAAAAGTATCTACTTCACTAGATTTCACAATTACAGTAGCCTTTTGCAGCCTTATAATTACTAAAGTATACATACTACCTTCCTCCAAAAAAAATGTAAATAGCAGATAGGAGACAACAGAGATCTTGACATTAACTTATCTACAAGATTAGGTTACAACTGATACCTCAAAAAATACAAGAGTCCATAAAGAACTGGGACTGTTTAATGGCATTATGTTTAAACTGTGGAATATTGGATAATGTGCAGGCAAGGTATATGTACCCCTCTGTTCTGCAGTTTCTCATTTGGAAAAAAGATATTATCCTATTAGCAAAGATTAACTAATCAAAATAACTTTTAGGACCTGCTGGTTTTCCAAACCTCATAACAACAAATCTGTGCAGGTTTTTTTGATGAATGAAATAAACACTAACTACATTCTAGTTTAAACCTTCCAAAGGAAAAATACTTACAAAATTTGACCAACTACCAGAAAATGTTACCTCAAAAACATAAAAGTAAAGACTGCCTATCCATGGCCAAAATCAATGATCTTTCACATGTCTTCACTTTGAAATGAAGATTAAAAACCAAAGAATTTTGCAGGATTACAAACTAGCTTTCTAAAATATAAAGGTCTTTACGCAGTAATATGCCAAAGAATGTTGACAGCTTCCCAAATGGCTAACTAGAGATTTCTCTTGTTCATTTGTGTATTTTGATATAGCTGACATTACCTGGCATAGTTTTCCCACTTATGTCAGCATTCATGACAGCAGTAAAAACAAAGAAAATAAACAAATAAAAAAAGAGGCATTAAAGTGAAAAATTGAGGGGTGGGACTGCTACTTCAAATAATTCTAGAAACTGCCTCCTTACCAATATCTGATTTACATACCTCAAAACAAGAAACAGTTTTACATCTATTTCATTTGGACCTTTCAAATAATTAAGTATTTTAAGGATTTTGACTACAGCTGGGGTAGGCACTCAAGTATTAATACAGGGGCATTCAAATCTGGCCAAAGGCTTTACCATCAATTGGCAAGAAGCCATCAATTTACATGCTATTTAATAAAGCTGAAGGAAGTCAGAGATACTGTTTTAAGCACTTACAAAGCTGCAACTCACAAGATATCTCCCGTCCCCCAAGACAATGGTACATCTAAAATTGAATGACCTTGTCTCAGATTAAGATGGATTTTTGCCTGCCAGGTACAAGTCTCCAAAAGCTAGACTCTCATACTAAACACACAGATGAGGATCACACTGCAGAACTCCACACAGAGCACTCAACTACAGCTGTGGTGAACACAGACAGTGAATAAAACATTGAGAATTTGGAGTCTAAGCATTTCATGCTATTTTTCTAAGTGGATGATTACTTTTGTAGAGCCACAACTGAAAATGGAGACCTTCCTCAGCATCAGTATAACACTAACATAAAACAGAAGTAGTATTAAAAAATTCTCATGCTACTGGATTTTTTGCTAGGTGCCCAAAAGTAAAGCATCATTGATATAGGACAGACTAAAAGACATGTAGGATTATTACAAATATCCAAGACATCTTTTTAACATTTTGATCTTTAACCCAAGTTTATGTTTACTATTGCATTGCAAATAATTACCTGCCAGAATATCAGTGTTCCGTGCAGCTATTGTTTTCACTTTTATTATTCCTGATTCAGCAGCCTGGAAGAGAAGAAAATAAGTAGCTTAGACGCTATTTCATGCACCAATATCTGGAAAGAAATAAGAATACTAAAGATAAATAAAAAAGTATAGTCTCAGAGCAAAAATGTTTTTTGTTTTTGTAGTTTCTTCAGTAATCAGAGCTAATGCAGAATTGAAATCTTTGTAGCTTCTGGAATTCCTTTCCGGAATTCCACAGGAAGGGGTATATTCTGTGGTTCAGAATTTTTAGAAATCACGATTCTCATTGTATTACTTTCCAGTCCTGGGAATGCAAAGAAAAATCACTAGTAAACAAAAAAACCTGTTACATAGTATCTGTACAGTTTCAAACTGTGAAAAAACTACCATGATATAATCTGTCACATTCATCAGGTTGAAATGCTGAAGAAACTGAGAACATCAGTAATTATATCAATGCTTAATACTTAACATGTAAGCAATGAAATCCCATACATAAACTGGATGTGGTACAAGACACTTAAATATTATTACTGTTCTTCCAGTCCGGTAGCAGTATTTTCTGTTTGAAAGCTAACGCTTTCACTAACAAGTATCAGAATGAAACCCATTTTCCCATGGACTTTGTATCCTGAATGCCCTATACAAATTATCCCAGGGCAGTACCACGAAGAAGCCTTCCTAACAACACTCTGTTCTTCCCACCACGCCATACAATCCACACCAACAGTTCGTCCCCTTTCCCAGTAAGTATGACCTGACAGACCAACAGCATCCTCCTCTCCCTCATGCACCCCCTCAGCAGGACCCAGAGCTGCAGACATGCAGGTTGGGGGATGTGTGTGCACAGACCAGCTGGATGCCAATCAGGTGCTGCAGAGCTGAGCAGCCCACCGAGCAGATCACATACTGCTGCAAAGGAACAGCAATTGTCTCTTCAATTGTCCATAAACACTTCCCAGCATAAATCACTAAAGTCTTGTTCTCTAATGAAATCAAGCCAAACTGAAAACACAACATTGAGGCTTTGCATTTCAGAATTACAATTTCTGTCAAGTTTTGTGTTAAAAAAAAAAAAAAAAAGCAAAATACATTGCAAATGGCTCCTTTCCATTTTTTACTTCTGTTAATACATTATAAACCTCTGGAAACAATTAAAGAAATCATATACAATACACTGTGCACCAAAACAAATGCAAAAGATTCTCCCAAATGATAGGACACATTACTAGAAAATATTGTTGTGCCAAATTTCAAAGTACATTTCTCCTTTTAGTTTAGCTTCATATTTCTGTGTACTTCCCACACTGAACATTTCCATTTTTCCACTGATACTACTATTTAAAGAGTGTGCCGTCACTATATAAAACAGATTAGAGAAGCAGACAAGCTGTGGCAGCAGAAATATGAAAGCCAGCGTACACGAAGTTCTACCAAGTAGTAACATTCCCCCTCCATCAAAACACTATTCCAACAAGATTGCCCAGAAAGTCAGGTTAAGATGACTGTACAAATTCAAAATCAAGTATTTTAATTAAGAGTTGATAAACATATTTCTCAAAATAGCTAAATTAGAAATGTGGAACTGAAATTTTCTACTTCTTTTTTTTTTTTTTTTTTTTTTTTTTTTTTTTCATTTCCCAACACAAACATAGAAAGACTAAACACTGCCTTACCATCATTGAAGAGATTTTTGAAATTCTGGGGAATTATTTAAGCTTTGCTGAACACAGTGTTTCTATTTAAAAAATATAGACAGAATAATATCCACAGTGCCCTAACTAACATACAACATGCTCAAATGAGCACAGCGACACGCAAATGTATCTTTCACATAATTTAAATGAGGAGTGCCAAATGCAGTTCTCATTATTTTAATTATGTTAACTTAATGTGTTGAAGTGTCTTAAGTTTTAAGTCAATCCTCGTTCTTCCTCAGTTATAAATTGTCAGCTAATTAGGGGGGGTCTTGTCACAACAAATTGTTCCTATTAATTAATATGAAGGATTTGTCACAGTCCAACTTCAATTATCTTCAAACTAAACCTCATCACATCTACTGGCAATCGATTTCTTTCTTGCCAGGAGTGACAAACTCACTCTGAATCAAAAAAATGTTAAGCCTGCCCACATGCGTGACATTCACAAACACCATGCACTCTGCACAGAGAAGGAAAAAATAATTTCCAATATAATATCTCCCAGTTAGTTGTTTCCATGCTAGCTTTATATAAAATAGCGTATATTTTTTTTAAAACTAAGGTAAAACAAAACAACAGCTATTAGACGTTTTATTACCTCTCTGAATATAACGGATAGTTTTTCTCCATGAGATACAGGAAGTTCTATGATTATCTGCATTATGCTTTGGTTTCTATTTAGAATCCTAATTCAAAATGTTTACAATTAAAAACTAATTACACTGCACACATCCTACCAACCCCCCCCCAACACTCCACTATCTATGTAAAAAAGACCACATATTAACATTACAAAAAATTACCTCAGCTGACCACAAATAACCAGAAGAAAAAAATGAGACTATAAACAGTTATCTGGCTATTCCATTTACATCAATATCAAAGTATATTTGGATTGCATCAATTTAACTTAGCAAGTTAAAAGAGATATTAGTAGATACTGAGCTTATAAATTTACACCAGTTTGAAATTACTACAGCACTCTCCAGGACACTGCCCCATTAGAAAAAGACCTTATAAAAACACTAATCAAGGAGATGGCCAGCATCATGCTGTGTATTTACGGGTACAAATATGGTAATTTACTTTCACACAAATATAAGGCACCACGTTTTTAAAGCAGTTACCACTTTTAAAAGTAACATTATCAGTTTCCCTTAGCACCACAATTAATAGTAGTCTAATTAGCAAGTTATCTCTTTTAATTTTAAAAAGAAACAAATGCACATATTCCTGTAACATAACAAAGCTCAAGTGTACCTGAAACCTTCAGTTAATTAGATTTCCTATTCTGCTACTTCAATAACTGAAATGAACTGAAATAAAATGTCTCAAACGCACACTTGCCATTATTGGGGTTTGTTTCATGTTTCTCCTGAAGCAAACTCAGCACTCAGTTTGGGGAGGGGAAATATTGATGAAGACCAGAAATTGACTCTCAGTGATAGCACATATTCAAGTCAATCTCTTCTAGATACTCTGATTCGCTTTTAATCAAACTGTCAATACTCTCACAGCAAAATTCAACAGGACCCTCTGGGCTCAAGCACTTGCCCCATCATCTTTCTGCTTCCTTGGAACTTACCAAGTATTTGCTGATTACATGGAAATCACTCTTCACAGAAATCAAAGTAAGGCAAATGGAGAATTTATGTACAAAAAAAATCAAAACACAGATAGTGCCATTGCAAGTAAACTGAAAACAAGCCTAGGCATAATATCTGCCTCCTGGCCTCAAAGTTCCTCTCCCAAGGTACAGTCTGACAACATTCACAGCTCCACGAGAACCTCACCCTAAAGCTACCTTATAGACTCCCTGCACAAGAGAGACCAGGATGTGGAAATTCGTGGAGACTTTCAAACCAGCTTTAACAGTTTCTCAGATCCAAAACTCTTCCCCTCCTCACGGATTTCTCAGTCCTCAGTTCAAACAGGGAAGAACTTCAGCCTTCCTGTCATTAGATGCATTGTGCACACCTTCCAACTTTTTGGAAATTTCCAACCCTTGCATAGGGCCAAAATCACCAACCAGGTAATAGATACAGGTAATTCCTGCTCAAGCACTCAGCAAGCAAAGACTTAACTCACCCTCAAGCAGAATCAAATTTTCCAACATCCAGGCAACATTTAAGTCCCAGAGCTAAATTTCTCCACATAAAATACATGCACACAGACTATAAAGATCTATAACTCATAAACAGCATATGGAGGTACTAGGATAATTGGGGTACGCAATTCTACTAGCTACTGGTCAGGACGATGTAAAGGCAAGCCACCCATATCAGCAGCAGAGCAGTAAGTGCACCTGAAAGGCACCAGTTCCTCAAATCTGTCTTTCAGGGACACTGTGAAAGCTCTCAAACCCAACTGCAGTGAATCAGTCTACGTTATCAAAAGATACCACTATAGCTAACTCCATGATGATGGTAATGTTACCTGGCAGCCCAAGAATGGCCACAAGGAAAAATGGCATGGCGTATGCTTGAACACATAACTATATAATTATTTAGTGGTTTACTTCTCACAGGCAAAGGCATCATGGAAGCCCTACTGCAATGTGGCAATGCATACGGACGGCCAAGCAACGCACCAGAGGGTCAGCTGGGCCGTGACCCAACAGCACATCAGTGGCTCCACAGTAATCCCTATGGACTTGCCCTTACTCTGGGGTAAATGTGAAAGAGCTACCCTTCTTTCATCGAGAAATAACAAGATAGTTAACTTTTCTTAAGGGAAAGATGACACAATTCTAATCTCTTACCAGTGACCCTTTTCAGAAAGTGAAAAGAACACCTGCTGTCTCTACTGTACAAGCAATTTTTAAAAAGTTTCAAAAAGGGGGTTTTAAAAAGGATCGACTTGCTGATCTTCAAATAAACTGGTATCTCACAATTAGGACCAGAAGTCAGCATCTTTTTTTTTTTAAATCAAAAATTATATACACACATAAAGATATTTAATGTAACAAGCAGGCATGTGCCAATTTCTGCTAAGGCTTGATCTAACTTTAAATATATTTTTGTATGAACTCCTAAATGTGACAGCATTATTACAAAAAAAAGTAATAAAATAAAAAATTTCCACCACTAATGCTTTGAATGACCATTTGTGTTTCAATTGTATGCTCAGAGCAAATTGCTATCTCCAGAGATAGCAAAATTGCTGTAAGATTTGCAGGTCTTACTACACAAGCTCTTGCTTTCTCTCTTCTAAAAAGAAAAGCATTCAGAAATGCTCTCAGGAATGACGGTCTGTGTTGGTATTTACATTACATTGTTTGCCAACCTTTTACTAAGATTGGATGAGAGTAATATATGTCATCTATGGTCAGTTCCACATCTATTACATGAAATAAAAAGAGCAATTTTTTTCTATTCATCATTATCTGCCTTTCCAACTGGAACACTAACCCTGTATCCAATAGTTTAGATAAGAGATCCTCCCGTGTACAGTTTCACTTCATTGTTATTCTGGCTGTTAGTCTGCAAAAGCACATTCTGGACCATTACTGTACTGCTAAACTATTATTTGGAAAAGGACACACTCACAAAAAGCTCCACACTAAATCAACCTCATGAAAGCACTCGAGTATACCACATTTGTGCAAAAAAGCACTGTACTTGCCTTCTGTATTTTTATATTCCTCCCCAGGAGTAAAATCCCTAGTCAGACCCTTCTCTTTTATATATGCTCATTCTACCTATGATTTAAACTGGTGAAATGCCAGTTCTGATCTGTCAGCACTGTGCACTCACAGGGATTTATTACATTGAACGGTTTAATGTATTTGGACTAGAGCTCACTCACATTCTACCAGCTTGGAGCAAAACCTACTAGCAGAGTCTCTGGGAATGGAGCACCACCCATTGTAAAGGCAGATACAGGCAGGGAGTACATAAACCAAGTACTTAAGTCAACTGGACACATACAAGCCCATGCACCCAAGGGCCAGTGTCATTGAAAGGCCACCCTCCATCAGAGTCACGGTGACTGGGGAAAGGTAAGCACCACACACATCTCAAGGGAGGGCATCGAAGAGCATTCAGGGCACTACAGGCCAGTCAGCTTCGCATCACTCCCTGAGAAGGTTATGGAACAAATCCTCCTGGAAGCCACTTCTAGGCACATGCAGGACAAGAAGATGACTAGGAAGAGCCAACACGAATTCAGCAGAGCCTCACCAACCCAACTGCCTTCTACAATGAAATGATGGGCTGTGTGGGTAAGGGGAGAACACTACATATTTTATATGTTGACTATAGCAAAGCCTTTGATGCCATCCCCAATTGTATCTTTATAGTCAAATTGGTGACATATGGACAAGTGGACAGTAAAAGTGAGTGGAAGATTGGCTGAAAGAGTCATTACAAATGGTATAAAGTCCAGCTGGTAACCAGTTACTAGTGGTGCTCCTCACGGATGGATACTGGGGCTAATACCATTTAAAATCTTTATTAGCAGCCTGGATAAAGGCATAGAGTCTGAGGACAAATATAAAATTCAGGGTACTGTTCAATGTTCGGGGGGGGTAGGGGGTGGTGTATGTGTGTATTCAGAGGAACCCAGATAGGCTGAGAAATGGGCTGACACAAAGCTCATGGAGTTCAAAGGCCAATGCAAAGTCCAGCCCCATGCACCAGTATAGGCTGTGGGCTGGCTTTGCAGCAAATGACCCAGGGTCCTGATGGACAATGAAGCAGAACCAAGAGCCAGCAGTGAGCCCTTGCAACAAAGGTGGCCAACTGCATGCTGGGCTGTATTAGCAAGAACATAGGCAGCAGGTCGAGAGAATAGAGTCCTTCCCTCTCTTTGGCTCTTGTGGAACTGCTGCTGGAGTAATATGACCAGTTTTAGCCTCCCCAGTGCAAGAAAGACATTGTCATGATGGAGCAAGTTCATTGGAGGTCTACCAAGACAGCTGGGGGATGGAGAACAATAGATTAGGAGGTGCTGAGAGCTGCACTTGTTCAGTCCGAAGAAGACAAGACTAGGGGGAGGGCTTGTTAACATCCACAGCTTCCTAAAGGGAGGCTGTAGTGAACATGAAGCAGTTTGTAATTGCTGTTCAGATGTGTGCTCCATCCTGGATATATGCACATGTAGAAAAAGAAAGCAGGGAACACTGAAAGCAATAATGCTCCTTCCAAATCACTTCACATTCTACAATTCCTGCACAAGTTTCTTGCTGTAATTTTTCTTCCACAGAATCTTAGCAGTCATGGTAAAATAGTATTAATTTTCCTATAAACTGAAAATTGTATTTTGGCAAACCACTTTCACTATCACAAAACCTTCAATACAAAACCAGCTACAGTTTTCCAGTTTTTTAAGTTTGGAATGTGTGATTTAGGTGAATTGTTGAACAGCCTGATTACCTTTTTTTTTTTTTAATCAAGAAATTAATATATTTGCTGGTTTTGTTTGTATTACCTTTATTTAGCATATAAAGACAAGAAATTGCAAACAGACCGTCAGTCTCTATTCATATACAAAGTAGTTTCCTCAGCTGTTCACAGTTTACCTGAGACAGAAGCAAAACTGCTCTGGTTTATTCTACATCATGATCTACTTGTGACCAGTGAAGGAAATCAATAGTGTACATTTCTGATCCCAACAACAGGCACAACAACAGTTGAAGATACCAAACTCTAATTCTTGCTAGACTTGACTCTACTCAAGGATGGTGTCATTCTCAATTACCAGAGCTCCAATATTTTTTTAAAAAATAAAAGCATTAACTGATTCTATTATACACTTTCTCCACCAATTCAAGATTTATGATATTGCAGGTTTTGGTTTTTGTTTTTTAAAAACACACAGCCTTGTTCATTTCCAGCTTTAGTGCAACTGTATTAGTTGCCCTCATATTAAAAGTGCTCTTTCACTTGACAGGAGTGACGACTCCTCTTGTCCATTAGTCTTCTGAAATTGTCAGTTTGCAGTATGAGCAGCCAATTCAGAATCCTGAAGGTTAATCATCAATAATGCCAGAAGAGGTGCCAGTGTTATCTAAATTGCTTCAGAGCTGCTGCCTCTGGAGGTACATCACTTCACTTGAATGTGGAGGTAAAGATAATGAAATACAAATATTTAATATCAGGAGTTTTCATTTGACAATCAAAATATTAGACCTCAGCTGGAAAAACCATCACATATAAATCAACAGAACAAATCGGAATGAATAACATAAAACAACTCATTACCAAACAGCAGTGATGTAGACATAAAGAAAAAAAGCTAACTAAGATTCGATACAAAAGAAACACAGCCAATTAGCAACAAAATCTAAAGTTATACTTCTCTCTTCCACAGTCAGATAGAATCAGGATGTACCCTGTATTTTGTATTATATTATATATATATGCACTATATTTGATATATATATAATATTAATATATAATATTTTTTATACATATGTAGTGTACGGAAGTCTTGAGAGTGCCCATGTCTACCATTAATGGATTTCTGAGTGATTCATTAAGTACAACACGACTGATCATAAATCACTGAAATAGAGCACTTGAATTATCATGACATACTTTTGTCACAACAATCATCATATTACATTAAAAAAAAACAAAACAAAACAAAACAAAAACAACAAACAAACGACACCCTGTTTCAGAGCTTTAGGAGATTTACACTTGAAGTTCAAACTAATTTTGCCTTCAGCTTGTTGACCAGAACAGATGGGACCAGGAAACTCCTGAGGCTTTGCCACAAATAGTATATTCAGAGTCACCCAGACAGAGACAGCAGTGCCTGTTTGCCTGGCACCTGGTAAAAGACACAACAGTCGACAGTTTGGGCACTAGTTGAGACCTGGAGTCACCAAGAATTTCCAACTTCTGCTACAGGATTCCTGTATAATCTTCAGGAAGCCATAGGAGGCAGACTGGGATTCAACCAGAGATTAAGATGCACAAATTTAAATATTTAGACTCCCATTACAACGGAGATTTAGTCTCTGCTGAATGCTCCTTAATTCTTAATGCCTCTCCTTAAGCCAATTCAGCTGACCTGCTAGTAGGGGCTCAATACAGAGGTCTAAGCTTAGACCTCTGCTTCTGAGACAACTACATGCAGACAGCAGAAGACCCCATGCTCTTCTGGACCAGCTGCTGGAAGCCAAGCAAGAAACATTAATGTCTCAAGTGGCAAAGATACCTAATGTGTAGGTGATAGACTGAATCAATCCCCTGGCTACAAGATACTCTGAATAGCTATTCAGCTCTATTGACAGTATTTCCATAACAAACCGAGCTTGCACAATCAATGAAGGGAGCTTAGACACCCAAAGTTAGGCACCTTAATCCTGCACTGAAGTCTAACTTGAAAAGTTTACAGAGAAACTGAGATACAGAAAGTGTTATTCATTTTTTTCATTCATTAAATTGCAAGGTATTAAGTGATGGAGAAACTGGGTCTATATGTATGATGTGAATCATTCTCGAGCACATGACATTTCTTAACAAAGACTAAAATGATGACATGAAATTTAGGATTTATAATAAATCTTGAGGCTTAGAACACATTTGAATAGATGACCATCCCCTAGAAATGTAACAGTACACTTTAAAAAATATAATTTTGAAAAAATACTACTGTACACAGATCAGTATTGAATAAAAAACACTGCAGAATTAATGGCTTCCAAACATGAAGCTAGCAGACACAGCAATTGGTAAAGACCAGGAATTATAAAAGGAACTGTAGGAAATATTAGGGATCAGCTGTTTCAAGTTACCAGCTCAGCTACAGGCTGGCAACTAAAGAATGCTACAGAATAATCTCCAGTCACATGCACAAAACACACGCTTGAGTGCAAGCTGGCTAATTATGACAATATGCCTTTTACAGAGCACAGTTTCTACATTTCAAAAGAACCTTCAAATTATTAGTTAAGTGAATACCCATTAAAGAAAAAAAAAAACCCTCTACAGTATTTGCATCCTTCTGAACTAATGCTGTGAAGACCTGAAAATTAACCAACCTAGAAAGTTCAGTATAGGTTAAGCTCTCTGTAGGCTACAGTATCGGAATTATTTAATCCATTTTAATCAAAAAATAAAGCAGAAGGCCCCAAAACTTGGCTACTCCTACAGAAAATGGTCTACGTACGAAGGTTTGTTCTTTCCCAGGTCCGTTTGGCTCATGTTTTTACAGCAAGAGTAGCATGAATGCAGAGGTCTCAGAAACCATTCCATGCTAGTAATACATAAGTGACTCAAATGCCCAAATCACAAGGCATTTTAGCATGTCATTTTCTTTCTTAGCCTTCCCCAATTTGTATACTGCACTACGTTCAACAGATTTTCTGAAATATTGTTACTGTTACAGAACAAACAGCTAATATTCACACATAATATTTTTAACTGTTCCTTCCAGTTGCACTAGGAAACCTAATGATCACTTCGACATTATAAACCTAATTAACTGATCTGTATCTTTTTAACATGTTTAAATTTTGCAATACATCCTCATATTTAGTTTCATACAGCTACACAATGACATCAGAGAGGTTCCCTAAAAGGACAAACTTCCCCACTAATTTTTTGGCACTAGCCCTAAGATGTGTTCAGGATCAGCATATCATTCCAAAACAAGAATGATTTAACCTAGGGGATAAAACTGTCACGTATGTCACTCAGTGCAGACAGGAGTGGACTCCAAAGGAAGAAATGCATTAATAAAACCTGTGTTCACAGAACACAACAGACAGTCCCTCAGAAAGGGCAAATCCCATCTCTTGGCTCTGCTAGCCCACATCACTTCTACTGTAATTAAATAATTTAAAGTTTGCTTTATCCAGAAGTCACTCAAATCTGGATTCTTTAACTTTTACCCAAAGAATTCTGTAAGGCTACTTGCCTGCAAGTAGAGTTACTTATAAAAGAAGGAAAATACGATTGCAAAATTGTATTCTATTATTTTTCCTAGATACAGCAAACTAATTTACAGTACAGTTTCAAAAATATGTCTGTATGCCAAAGGCATACACAACTCAATAAATAGTTAAAGAAAAGCAATGCTGCTGTTTCAAACAAAGGTCTGGAAAAGAACCAGTACAGAGAGGCTATGAAAAGCTATCTTTCAGGAGTCTCAGGAGAGCACTTCAGCTGACCAAAGCATTCAAAGCTAAAACTGTGCTGCTCCTCCAGGTTGAGGGAAGTTGAACACTATTTCTTTTCCAGCCCTACTATTCCCAATTACTGCAGCAGCAAACATCCTAAAACATACAGACACCTGCAATCCAGTACACAGCTGCTAAGCAGAAGGCACACCCCATCCCACGACGAGTGTAAATCAGGCCAAGCTGATCCTGCCACAGGAGGATGCAGTCCCAGTCCACCCCAACCCTGCCTGCCCTCTCCCTTCCCTGCTCCTGGCAGCACAAGTGTGCCTGTAACTGTGCAGGGAGCTGGATAAGAGTTATTTTTTTTCCTGTGTTTTTTTTTAAGCTCAAGAAAAAAACTGAGTCAACATAGAGACTAGAAGCCTACTAGAAAGCTGAGACCATTGCACTGGATCGGTGCAAACAACAAGGAGTTATATCTGACTGGAATTCAGGCTGAGAAGAACTTTTGGGGTACGCTTGTTTTCCCTTTTAACTCGATTATTTCTGCTAAGTATAAATATTTTCCCCTTGTATTTCTAAGGTTTCTTACACAGTGAAATTATCTAACCAAGTCAGATGCAGCTTAGAGAACAGTATTTTCATTCAGTAATAAGAAACATCAGGTAACCAATTTAGCACACTAAACTATTTTCAATTATGTGATAAGACAAAATTCTTACTCCAGTTCACTAAAGAGAGCACTGTCAGCTTCCCACACACCCAGCACAGGATATTGAAACTCCAGTCACTAGCAGGTTAAAATAGTCTATAAAGCTTTATGTGTGTGCCACACAATTCAGTCCAGAGTTAGAAGTTAAGCATTACAATGCTCTAATACAGAGCAAAGCTTAGGGCCCATCATATTAAAAACAACGGTATAATGGCCAAGTGGTACTGTTTTCTAGGAGAAACGTCAGATTCCTTAAGATAACATGAACATGACTTACACTGGTACCAAAGACTGCTTCATCCTCTGTAATTTCAAGCTCCAAAAGTTATTCTTTAATTCACGCTTGCTCTGAGAGCTTCTATCACATCCCTGGCTGGTGTCTATTTTTTATAACTGGGAAATGGAAATATATTGTGAAAATAAGAATACATTTTTCAGCACTATTCTTATTTGTACGTCTGCCAATACAAACAGTTTTGGCATATCACAGAGATAACCACAAAATGAGTCTTTGTTCATAGTGTACAGCTTTCATGCTTAGTATACTTCTGTAGTCGGTGCTGATCTAAGGAAGTACCACACAGGATTTATCCACCTATCACACAGAAACAGTCAAAACCACCTAGCAGACAGACAGACATGGGTCTGAAGTCTAATAGTAACTGGTATTCCCCACACCCTTAAGAAAAATAAGTCTAGCGCATTAGTTAATCCCCAAACATCGTCAGCAACACAATTTCAAACCCACAGATTCTTTCTGCAGCTCCCATTCTCAGTGTATTAAGTGGCACCACCTAGGAAAATCCTGCTCAGGTATTATTTGTCACACAGAGCAAAGATGAGGTATGGATTGCTTTTGGGCCAACAATACATTCTGTTATTTCTTAGTTAAAAGATCTTTCTAACTAAGGGGAAGGAAGTTTGCCACACATTTGTGCCATAAGTTTAACATTGCGAGAAACTCCGTAATTTCAACGTTTCTTAACAGATTATCAAAGAGTCAGCAAAAACCTCAGAATCCACTGTTGTGACTGAACTTACAACTACATGATTTCCACATAAATGTGACCTACTAAGAAAACTTTACAGACTCAGAAGTAATAGAGAAATACGAGACAAAAGTGCTTAAAACAGTGAAGAATTCAAGTTCCATTTCCAGCTCCTAACTGAGGAGAAGGTCTAAATCCCCCAGTCTGTGGGATCCCACAGCCGGCTGTGCCCTCTTCTGCTGCATCCCCCCAACCCCCACAAAAAAAAAATCTGATAAAGCTCTTCAGCTGTTATTTACCAGCCTGTTAAAACAATAATTTAATATTGTTTTGGTCTCTCTGTACCTAATAGATATGGCATTACTTTGTAATAACATATGCATTAGAAAGATCTTTAACAAGTGAAAACTCAAACCCTATTTAATTAAAAAAACAGGCTCTATTTTTCTGATCATACCACTTTCTAACTCCTTACAGTATTGATTAAAAAAACCTTTGCTCAAATTAATCATTTGAGCAACAAGTAGAATTGAGAACTACACTACTACTTTTATCAGCAGCAAACCTATCAGCTAAATTCATTTTGTAGAATTTTAACAGTATCAACATAAAATTAAAAAAACCCAGAATAGACAAATTATTTTAGAAATGGCTGACAATAATAAATAGCTGTGAGCAAAATTTTAGGTTACGTCAGAAATTGGAAAGACTATTAGAAGCAGTTTACCTTCATAAAGTACCTATCAAATCTAACAACTACAATACAGCTCATAACTATTAATTTTGGACTAGGAGTTTTTCAATAGCTTTATCACAGTACGGTAAGTTTATTAAGTGACATGGAAGGATACACATCAGCTGCAAGATAAACTCATAAGTGACATTGCATGTGGTAGTGAGAATAGTCTAGTTACACTGCAAGTAAAAAAGTGAGATTATAAGTAGTGGGAATTTGTTTTTAAAAGCCTGTGTTTAAACATGGTTTAAAAAGCTGGTGTTGTTACAAATCAGTAAGAACATCGTGCCATTCCTCTGATAGCTCTAGCCAAATCTAATCATGGCCAGACCAAATGCATGTGATTAAAATACCCGTTTAGCAGTTGAGATTTGACAGAAAAGGACACCGGTTTCCTTTAAAACTAGAACAAAAAAAATGGCTTCCAGAAGTGAGGAAGTAAGATCGTTTCCTGCGACTGTATCATACATCCTACTATAGGACTGCTCTCACCTCAGGCCTCTCTGTAAGAGCCCACAACGCACAACAGAAAGAGTCCCACCTCTTTATAAGCACCTTCCAGTACTATTCCATAAACCCACCAAACTCCAGACAACTGTGAAAAACTTTAAGTGTTTTTAATGAAGCTATGCAAATTGCTGTCAAGATGTAAAGGGGAACAAAACAAAAGTCATACTTACACAAGAATATGTTAAACATGCTGAACAATGCAGTGGTTACTCTAACCTTCAGCATGGCAAATATAATGAAGCATTATTAAAATTACATTGCCCATCTCCTTTGTAGATCTTGAAGAAAGTAAACATTAACTCAGTGGGGAAATTCATTCAGAGACCAAACAACTTACTCAGAGTCACACAGTAATACACCGGAGAAAGTGGAAGCGGCACCCCTTCCTCCCTCCAAAACACACACACACACACAGATTTCTTTTCCACTGACCACAACTTTTTATTTACATGTGACAACACACAATTTCTCAGAACCAATCACAACTTTCTCGTTTTCCTGTGACCACACACAATTTCTCAAACACACTGCCATTCCTCTGCAACCTATAATCATATATAACATGCTCTGCTACAGCATGATGCTTCATGCCTTTCCAAACAAGCACAGTCATTAGCTTCAGCTCATCTGTTAAAAGTGTATAATACTTCATACAACTTTAAACATGCTGTCACTTAATTGGAACTAAAGTCACATTACATACGTAATTCCTTTCTTCCAAACTGAGAGAGTCTTTAACATATTTTCCCAGATACCCTTCTGGCTCTGCAGCTTAATCTGTGTTTAATATATTGAGGTTTTCCTCCCACTATTACGTAGAAAAAATATTTTTCAAAATGGCAAGTGATAAACTACTGATAGGGAAAAAGTTAAACTGACTGTGTAAACACACTAGAGAAACACATAGTTAAAATGTAGACTTCAAATTAGTTGAAGTAATCCGGCTTATCAAGATTACTGAAGTCTCAAGCTGCACACAGAGTAAACTGAGGTCTGAAAAATAAAACATGCAATCCTACTGACATAAATTTATTAATAGAATTTTTAAAAAGGGAGAAAAAGTAGCCTAAACTTCTCTGTCTCCCAAGCTTTCTCGGTTGTAACCATACCACGGGAAAGCCACGTAACCCCAAAATCACAGAACACACCAGCGGTCACCAGCGATCCGCCCGCTTAATACCGGCAGACACAGATGTGCAACAGCGAGAATCAGCGTACGCCGACTGGGGAACCACACTTCAGAAAGCGTGTGCATTCGTGGCACGGGTAAGAGACAGACCCGGGACGAGATCTGCGAGGCCCCGCGGTGCCCCGCCGCAGCCGGAGGGGCGGCCGAGGCCCGGCGGGGGCAGAGCACGGCCC
>WAAD01022048.1:1049-17480 GCA_013389945.1 Fregata magnificens | reverse complement strand
GTCTGCAGCGGCCCCCGCCCCCGCCGAGCGGCCGGAGGAGTCGCCTCTCGCCGGGCCCGGCTCTCGGGGGGAGGTCGGCGCTGAATGCGGTTTAAAAAAAAAAAAAACAAAAAGCGAGGCAGGCCGTTCCGTTTCCCTTGAGAATCGTGAAGTTCTTGGCTTTCTCCTGCAGGAGTGAAGGTTTGTGCCCTTGGCGGCCCGTGTGTGCGTACGCAGCTTTCCGTGGTTTTCTCCAGTCGAAGCCAGAGTGAATCCTTCGTTGTGAAGTTTAAGATAAACACGGGCAGGGCAAAAAGGGGGGAGAGGGTGGCAGTCGGGTCTCGGGTACCTTCCTGGTCCCCAGCGGCTGCTCAGCAGTGTCCCTCCGAAATCCAAAAGCTTTCAGCCAGCTGGTTTTAACCCATTTCAAAAGCAGGCAACCGAACGGCGAGCGTAGGATGTTCAACAACTACCTGTTGCGTGTAGTAATGCTCCCTGCGTAACCTCGGCCACGGCAAAGCCTTCCCTCGCAGGCAGCCCGAACGCTGCCTGGGAGCTTCCTTCTGGAGGACACCACTCATCGTCGAAGAGTTAACATTTCACGAAGGTTTTGGTCTCTGTTGCAGTAGTTCTTTCTCCGTATTCTGGTGGTTGTAAATCCCGTGCTGCAGTGGCTGCCTACCTGTAAATGCAGCGTGGTTCTGTTGCCCTTCCGTAAACCCAGGGAGTTGGAAAACGTTCTTGAGTTTCTACAGTCTGTAGTTTTTAAACTCGGGAATCTTGAAAAAAGAAATTTAGGAAGAATCAGAACAGAGAATAAATGTTTCCTGCCTTATTATTTGAGATAATTTTATTTTAAATAATGGCTTTTCTTCAGACTTTCCTGAAAGTCTTCAGTCTTATTCAGAGAATGTTCTAAGATTTCTTTTTATCTTTTTTGTGTGTGTCTGTCTTAGAATGAAAAAGCGAAAAGAACTGGTCATAAATTTGAGCGTCCCTACTTGTATGTTGGGGTTCATTTACTGTGAGAAGATACATTGCAAATCATACAGTAAACAGGCTCCTACTGGCACGGCTTGTACACTGTACCTGTAGACGTAAATCTTTAGGTGTGCTTTATGAGCCAGAAAGTGCCGGATTGCTTTCTAAGTAATTTATTATTTTAAGATCTTTATTTTTACATCATTTTCAAGTTACTGGCTGTCAACGTGACAGAACCGGATAAATGGATGTGAGTTTTTAAAACTGTGTGTAATGCTGGCACAATTGAATTAGGTGGTCAAACTTATGTGCCTTCCGACAAGGAATTAGCATTTCACCCGTGTGTTCAGTAAAATGAAACCCATGATTCTGTAACGTTACGCTTTCAAAATGCATTGGTATGTATATTCTCAAAAGCTTTGATTTTTATATGCTTACTTAAAAAAACCAAAAAACAAGATTCTTGTCTTCAGTAGAACTATTTACATGCTTAACCAATAAAGCATTTTCCTAAGGATTTTCCCGTCTAAGTGATTCCATCCTGGACTTCAATCCCGATGGCAATTCACAGGTACCTTTGTAAGAAACATGGATGATTTGCTAGGAGGATGAGTCAATTAATTATTGACTACGCATAGGTGTTTCTGAGGTAAGCTTTAATGATTTACTTCCTTTTTTTATTGTTTGGACATTTCCACCTATTTACCGTACATGGCGAGCTGTGGGCGTATTGGTATTACCTGAATCTACTTGTCTGCCTAAACTAAAAGGGTTTAAATGTCTTGTGGCATGAGGGTCAGTAAACTGTTCTATAACACTGCCTTTCTTACAAAAAGGGAGCAAGTATTGGGTAGAATTTGTCTGAATGTGACATCTTGAGTTAAAGTATCCCACTGTCATTATTATCCCTGTAATCAAAATGAGAAAGATGAGGAAAACAGTCATATGGCCATATTTTCCTCTTAACAATGGTGAGACAAGTAAGAAGACTTGAGATTAATCGCATTTAAGACAAGCAAATTAGTATGTATTAGATTGTATGTGCATACTAATTTCCTGCAAATCTTACTGTTCTGTTTAAGCAAACAAGACTATTGTAAACATTCAGTTTGGGCGGGGGGCAACTCTTACGTTGTGAATGCCTGATAAGTTAACTTATATGAAAGATAGTTGATGTTTTCTTTAATCAAAGCCATAGCAGTAAATTTGTCCACCCTTCTTCAGAGAGTAATGCCAACTTCTGAAGTAAAAGTACTGAGGGCATAGATGATTATTGCATTTAAGTAAAATTGACAACTTGTTGCTGTATGATTTTTTTGTAAGGATTGTGTAAAAAATTGTAAAAATACTTAAGAACAGTAGTGGTAAATATTTTGGAATATAAACTATTACACCTCTTAGGAACAAATGTTTTGTGTATTGTTTGTTTGTAATTTATACTGTTTGTGTAAAATGATGGTTTCTTGAGAAAGAGTACATTATTTCATGTTGATTGTTTTTATCATATTAGCTCGTACCTGCTGATTATCCATCTTTTCTTATTCCAGGTGTGTAGTGGCATAGAACTGGGAGCATGCTACAGGCTTTCCGTATTTGTAACAGCTTGATAGCAACCCTGCCACCTCTATTAAGTGTAACATTTAATTTTTTTTTTTTTTTAAAGCTGTTTCTGGCTGACGTTCCAGCCTTTTTACTAATCTCAGTTTGCTCAGTGTTCTGTTTTGTAGATCAGGGGGAAAAAAGGACGGTATGCTACTCCTCTCCATAAGCAAAAAAATATAAATGTTCTTGATTCTTAAAATAATTTTCTCTTCTTATTACATTGTAGAATCTTAGATTTATTAATCTGTTGAGGTGCATGAAAAAAAATCTTACTACAGCTCTTTAGTTGCCTGTTACGATGCCTGCTGTTTAGCTTTCAGTCATCCACTGTCCTCTCTGCAGATTAACAGCACACTTCTTTAACTATATGTCAGACAAAATTGGTCATACGGTTGTAATAGTACCCAGCTCACGGTACTGCAATGCAAAATTAATCTTGGAATACTGTACAGTGTATTCTGGGGAATTTCATCTGCTACTAAAATTGAGGTAACTTTTTAGTATCACATATTTTCTGTTTATACATTGTGACGCTTTTTGAAGCAAGTGGAGCACTTCTGAATTTGGTCAGACCTACTGTCAGGATCTTAGGAAATTTGGTATAAAATTAGTTTAATAAGCAACATTTCTACTAAAAAAAGGGGGGTTTTTTTAGATCAAGTGGAGTCTCCTGTGTATCTTCTCTGAAGGCTATTGTGTGTTTGATACTTAAATCTCAGTGACATAGTTTAAAATTTGTTCTCTTTGCATACTTCACTCTTTATCATTTACATTTGTCTTACATATCTTTTCAGCTACCAGCTTTGACACTCAGTCTGCTCAGCATTGCCAGCCAAATACAGCAAGATTGCTCATGGGCTTGGAAATGAATCATACAAGTGGTTGCAGAATTGAAAACTCTTTCAGATCTGCTGAATACCAGAATTGGGAACTATACACATGCCTGAATCTCAGGTGCATCTCTTAAACACAAGATACTCTTTCTCATTGTTTTGATGTACATCTTTTGTAAATGCAGAAGATTTATTCGTTAAGCTAAACCAGAGCAGTTAAACTATTTGAACTAGCCAGGATCCTTTTAATTGACACTGATTTGATTGTGAATGTGAGTTACTGTAGTTGCATTTCATTGCAATAGGTACTATTGCACGTATTCCTAACCCTGCGTAAAAGTGCTTGCCTGTCTTTTGGTATGTTTTAAATGCCTCAGTTTCTATTCAAGTGGCTTCTGAGTCAGAAAGTGGAGCAGTGTATGTGGACATCTCTCAGAGCATGTTTTTGACTAGCAAGTTAAAAATGCTAGTTAGCTGTTAAGCTAACTTTGTATTGCGCTGCAATTATTATATTGTTGTTTGCTTTGTTATTAAATTATATGTTATTTTGTGATGGGCAGTGGGTGGTTGAAATCATTCCCTGTAGCTTTATGGCCCTAATTACCGACAAAAATGCTCATGAGACCTATTGTGATTCATTAAATTACCTCTTGGAACCAGTGTTCATGTTCATTTCAGATGATGCGCATCAGTCCTTCGGATTCAATTAAACATGGGATAGCACTCGGCTGTATTAATTTCAGGTGTTTACTCCTAGTTATAGCCCATTCTGATAGATGTATGCAGATGCAGATTCTGAATATGAAAAGAGGGTTCTGTCGCCATGCCAGATTTCACTGTGGCAATGAATTGGTTTCACGCTGATGCGAAGAATCATGGCCTTTCCTCTGAGTTGACTTTACTAACACTCCTGTATACTTTTGCAGCTGATATGAATCTATACATAGTAAGAGTACTAAACAAACTTCAGGATATGAAATATCAATTGTGCAGTCATTTAAAGGTGTTTGCAGACATCTCTGGTGTTTTTTTCCACTGCAGAGTTACGAGTCATGATGGAGAGAATTTTGCCTCATAGTGGATTGAACACAGATACTGATATCAACAGGCAAAGTTAAATTTTAAATTAGAAGAAGGGGTGGATTAATACCAAATATTTCCTGTAGTTCTTTATAAAAACCTATGATTGTATTGATCTGCGTAAGCACAAAGAAGCCCTGTACACATGTGAACACCTCAAAAGCTCCTTCTTAAATTATGGACACAAGAAATTGGGCAAGACAGTATTTCTGTTGTGGCCACAAATGGGTTACAATCAGAGGTAATAACCTCCCTCTAGTACCCGTTCGGGGTTTTTTTTAATGGAATAGAAGGGAAGCCCTTTTTGGTTCAGGACATGGCTGTATGAGGAAGTAAGTTAGTTAGATCTACCAGCAAACTGAAAAATACTTTGGTTTCCAGCATGAATTCCCCTTCTTGTGAATTTAGCCTGTGTTCCTTTTTGCATAGGTGTGAGCGTGTATTTACTTGTTAGTACACATTTTGTATATGTGCATGTTAATACATTTTATTTTGTTTAGTCAACTAAAAGGGCAATCCCAGCTGCTGTCTGTCAGTGAATCATCCTCTTTGTCATTAGCGAACTCTCAGTAATTATGTCACATTATCTTTAAGGTCACTGACAAAAATGTGAAGTAGCAATGCCCAAAATGTCAGATCTATGACAGGTACTAGATCCTCAGCAGTGATTCCCTATTGAGTTACAGTACGATCACTTCAGGGCTTACATACGAATCCCTCAACCAGAGGCTTAGATGCTTCCATGACTCTTGTGTAACCAGCCAGCAAAGCTGTTTTTCCAATTTTTCCTACTTGAATCTTGTCCAAACAGATTCTCAAAGCAGTGGGTTTTTTTTTTGCATTGCCCTTTTGAGTACCAGTAATTGAATCAGCTGAACCTGCTAACGTCTTTTCTGAGAAGGAGCTGCTGTCCACTGCTTAAATTAATTTGCTGTCTTAGAGCTAGCAGTGTAACAACAGACAAACAAAAATCTTAGCAGCAGCTCCCATACCCTACATACTTACAGCTGAGTATGAGTCAGGACGGATTAAATAACTTTTCCAGCTCACACAGGAAGTATGTGGCTGGCCTGGGAAATAAACCTTACTCTGTGTGTTAAAGTGAATCCGTCTTTCATTCCCTTATGCAATAAATATTATTTATTAGATAACGGAATGATTATCTATTCAGGCAGCATCTCTGAATTTTCCCTGCGTGGTATGTAACTCAGTCCATTCCTGATACCTTTTTCTTCTGCCAAGTGTAGGAAATACAGAAACTGTGATGGAGATTTTACTTGGCGGTTGTTTACATTGAAAAACCCCATGCTGACCACCCCTGCTACCATCTTAACAAATAGCACAGCCTGAGGTCACGGTCAGCAGATGAAGAAACTTTAGCAATGTTGCACTTCTGATCAGAATTTACTGCAATCTTCATGTCTGTTATTAGGAATTTTGGTTTAGAAATAAAAGCATAGATGTGTTGAAGCAAAGTAATTGTGATTCTAGGCAGCGGCGTTTGATCCAGAGCTCTTGCAGTGGACAGTGCATTCAACTGCACTCTCGGGAGAAGTCTTTTCCTGAGTATCTCATTCTGACTGCAGGATGCGTGACGTAAAAATGCTTGTCAAGAATGTCAGAAAAATGCGTTGTGCTGCAGTCTGTTTATTTTGCTGCTGTCTCATCTATTTGCCAAAAACCTCTCTACATCTTTTTAATCATTTCCTTTTTATCTCTTCTTCAGTTTGTATGAAAATTATGGAAATACTTCTAGACACATAGTAACCTACAGACAATCTACTAATCACAAAGCAACACCAGAGAGGAGAAGGGTGTTCCCCTCTGTAAAAATAATTCTTTTCGGCTGCTGCAGCAGAGAGGAGAAGCCGGGGGACGCTTTTCCCAGACTCTGGTGAATCCTTCTTTAGGATAATTGTTCCAGATTGCGGCCCTGAGGCTGCTGAGCGATACTATTACTACAAGAGAGTTTCCATCTACTGAATAGATGTTAGGTCCTTTGCATTAGGGGTGGCCTCTGTCTACATAGCCAGCACTGCAGTAATATCTAAAAAATAGATATACTCACTATACTCACATAAGTAGCATGGAGGCCAGCACACTAGTTCTTTTCTCACACTGCCATGGCTACACTTAACGACCAACTTAATTTGTAGCCGACTCAGACCAGCCTGGAAAAGACTCAGTATGGCCATGTACTTCTGAGAGCCTCCAGCACAACTGTTCGCAAAGATAACTGAAGTGTGACCATTCGGTTATTTTACAGTCAGTTCTTTCTATAAACCATAAGGATTTGAGATTTCTTATGGAAGAGGTCTTGATGAAGAGCTCCTTGGTATAGAGACCTTGATTTACCTTATATGTTGCCCTCATCTTTGCTGCTTTATGAAGATTATAGACCTCTTCTTATTTCATTCAAAGGACTTTGCTCTTGATATAAATATTTGTATGGCTCCATGTGTGGCTATGTTTATAAGCAGCAGGCTGAAAGAAATTTTGTTGCTCAGATTGGGTCAAGACAGGTAAACAGAGTGGACGTACTTCTCTGAGAATTTGGAAGACATCCAAAGAAATCCAACCATAAAGAGCCAAATGCTTTCCTTCGTAGTAAAATGATCATACAGCTCATCTCCACATGTTAATACATATTCCCAAAAAAGCAGATATATACCACAGTATGTATCTATCATGTCCTGGGTGATGTGCAAGCAGGTACATCCATATCCAAGGATACATACCTGTGGCAATTTTATAATTATTACTGACATTTTGGGAGCATTTCTGGAAGTTGTATTCAGTATTTCACAAATGGGACTCCCTTTCTGGAACCCGCACCCAGGGCACAGTGGATGAGCCTGTCCGCCTCCTCATGCCAGTGTGTGGATGTGCTCTTGGCTGGCTGGAGCATAGGAAATTCCAGGTCTGAACACTCGGCCTTCCAGCTGAGAGCCAAGCCCTGGAGCTACTGAATGGATCATTAAGTGGGATGTGTAAGGAGCTTGTGTGAAACTTGTTCAGCCAGTCTGAGACCTTATTTCCCTTCAGCAGCATGATCATCAGTAGATTCCTATGGCTGTTTATTTCTATGGGCCTTAGTTCCCTGCTCCAGTCTTAACTAATGAAACCACACCATGATCTAAGAAGATTTGATAAATTTAATGGTAAAATTAGCAATTAACTAAGCAATGTACTAAGTATTGACAAATTCTTTACCAAATGTCTGTGCTCCTGACCAGCTCAGCTGCACTTTGGTATAGGGGATACAAACGTCTGGTGGGCTTGAATGTCTTATTTTGTTGTAGGCAGGATCATTGAAGGCCAGGACCAGCCTTACGGACAGAGTTACAGTAGGGTTTCAAAGAACTTGACACTTCATTTTTTTTTTTTCCCCCTTCAGGACATTTGGAGTCTTCCTTTGTAAACCTGTTCCTCAGCATTATTAACACATTTACTGCTCTCAAGATATTTTCCAATACTTGGACACATAAACTGCAGATAATGACTAGGTGAGGACTCATGTCAAAAAATAGTATGGCTCTTCTATTACTGTCTTATTTAAAAATGTCCTAATAATGTGCTAGAATCACCCCTAGATTGTTTCCTTTCTAGTGGTTTTCTGTATAGTCTTTCCCTAAGAAGTTAAATCCATTGCTAGGAACCAAATTACTTTTGTTTTCTTTCCCTACAAGGCAACCCACATCTACCAAAGATTTTAATTCTCAGTTGCCTATTAGTGACTTCTGCAGTATTTGCTCTTTTTTAATCATAGGACTCCGCTTTTTTTAGAATGTATTTGAAATACTCTACCACCTCCTTACTAGTATCCTACAGCTACTTTCTCATTACATTCATCTTTTCTATTCATGCAGTATAGGCTTTTCCATACTCCTGCCCTTGTCTTAGCTGTGATTCATTGTTTTTACATATATTCACAGTTCTGCACAATTTCTTCCTCTTTACCATGAGTTTGCTTTTGTCTCCTACTGGTGTAGAGTCACATTGGATTACTTGATACGTTTGTTTCGGAATGGAGTATGGAAATTTAAATCTTAAATCTGGTTTGTTTCCTTTTATTTTTAACTGCACATTTGTTCACAGAAATTTTGGGAAGTTAAATAAAGAAGTTAAATAAATTAAGTTAGTATGTCTATGTAGCCTTTTTATTTCAAGGAAAGAATATCATGTCTGTCAAATTCTAATAATGTTGTCAAATGCTACTGGGAAAATGGGGACATTATAGTCCATCACACTTGATAATAAGGGAGCAATTTACATCATAAAAAAGAGCTTTCTAAATGACAATCTCAGACTGAGCATGACGTTAACCAAACAGAAATCCAAAGATTATAGAGAGAGGATAACCAAATGCTTCCCATAAGAAGTAGTTATTCAAAGTTTTTTGATGTCTCTCTTATCTTTGCCACCTTATCTGAAAAATATTACAGAAATGTCTAAGGTTACATTTCCTGAAGACAACTTCTAAGGCATTGTTTCCTATACCAAAAATCAACATGTACCTCTAATTTCCTCCAATTGTGTAAAAATAAGTTAATTCAACAATTCAAGATATTTTATGAAGAAAGTTCTATTGTCTCCCTCCGATCAGTTGATTGTGATTATTGTGTATTATAGGCATCAGAAATCTAAATATTTTTATTATGCTTGATCAAAACATTTCCATTGACTTTATTGCCCAACTGTAGTTCATTAATCTAAAATGTTCACAACATTTTTTTAATTGAGAATTTGGAAAACAAAAAAATTTTAGTACATAAATAATTTGATTTTACAGGAAAACCCAAAAACATTCACATAGTGTCAGAGGCCAGAAACTCACTGGTGGCAGAGAATTTTTTAAAGTAAAAGATGTGAAAATCAAACTGCCGTTATCGACAGTCCTAGCACACTTTTGAAAAATGTGTCCGAATCTAGGTCTCAGCTCTACAAGTTGTATTTAGGATCCATGTCATACATGGCAAAGTTATTCAGGACATCAGTCTCACCAAATAAGTAGGTTATTTAGACACTGCATTTAATTCATTGAGCAGCTATTAGGTAATGCAGAATTAGTCAACGTGACTAATACGTTTTATTTGATCTGGCAATTGCAACTACAGAGCAGCAATGCTGTGTAACTTTTATCGACCTGTTCACTTGCAGCTGAATCATATTAGGGTTTATGGAAGCTGCTGTTTTCCCACTGAAATGGGGGGAGCAGAACCTAAATAGGATCCAAATACCTTTTCCTCTTACTCAGCAAATTGCCCAAGGAAACCAGTCCTATATGAGCAGTCCTAAACTGGATATTTCGAATCACTGAGAAACATACATCGGAGTTGGCAGAAGGGATGTTCTTTGTATTTCCTTTTAATAGGTATAGGTGATACAGAGGTAGTAATTACTGTCCCTTCTGTTTGCAGACTTTCTGCTCAGCTGAGAGACGCACTCAGATTTACACAACACCCACAGCGCAGTATACGTTTTACAACATTGACAGATGTTGAAAACAAGCATAGCTCATCTGAATTCTTTCCAGACACCCTTCGTTGTGTTCTGGAAAACGCCTTTGTGCCCCCAGAGCCGGTGCAGACCTCGTTTCAATTGCACGATATGTAGGTTTTAATTTTCATTTCTGAGGAACCATGCATTTTTCAACAGGGGCACGTCTGAACCGGTCAATGTGCTTTAACAGAAATTGTTACAGTTGTTACCTACAGATTCAGGCCTCCATTCAGAACTTTTAAGTGATTTTTAAGTGGTGCCATTAGGTCTGAAGAGGGAGGAACATTCCTCTGAAAAGAACAGGGTATTTACAGATTCATAGATCTCAAAGCTGAGGCAGATGGCTCAGGCTAAGTCTCCATCCCAGCAGGGGAAGGGCCATTGCACTTCTCGGCTGCCACCCTGCCTCACCCAGGGAAGGCATCCAGCCCAGAGTTAACATAGCACCCACCACTTGCCTCTGCTGGTTGTTCTGCTGATATCTTCCTTCTCCTTGTTAAAAAGTAATTGCATAAAAGACTCCACACTTACCTCTGTTTTCAGATTGTCTGGTTTCACTTTTGAACCATTAGTTCTTTGAATCATTGAATCATAGAATCATTAAGGTTGGACAAGACCTCTAAGATCATCAAGCCCAGCCGTCAACCCAACACCACTGTGCCTCCTAAACCATGTCCTGAAGTGCCACGTCTACACCTTTTTTGAACGCCTCCAGGGACGGTGACTCCACCACCTCTCTGGGCAGCCTGTTCTAATGCTTTACCACTCTTTCAGTAAAGACATTTTTCCTAATATCCAATCTAAGCCTCCCCCGGCGCAACTTGAGGCCATTTCCTCTTGCCCTGTCGCTAGACACTTGGGAGAAGAGACCAACATCCACCTCACTACAACCTCCTTTCAGGTAGTTGTAGAGAACGATAAGGTCTCCCCTCAGCCTCCTCTTCTCCAGATGAAACAATCCCATGTTTCTCTCCACTCCAATACCCCCTGCATACAGTTATTTCCCACCGCCCCATAAGGTATCACACACAAATTGAGGCACTTGTGAGTAGTCTTTCTGAGAAAACAATTCTTTGTATGTTAGTGCGAATGTATTTACTCTGGGGTTGTAATTTTTTTTCTATAATGTCTCCTAGGTTACAGTCTAAACTTTTAAAAGGTAGTAACTCAAATGGTGTATTGTCCTAGGATCCTTACCACAGACCTGGGAAGATTAAGTCGACTTCTTATTTCTGCTTATGCATCCAAGGACAAGTTCTTATGCCACTGTTTCACATTGGGAGCTCATGCTGCATTGCTTGTCCACCAGGGCTGCACAGGATTTAGGGGTATAACTACTTTCCACCTTCTGTAGCTATGATCTGAATATTTTACACACTGAATAAAAACATTAATTTAAGACCAAGTGCCACTAACTTCTCCAGTAACACCCCTATTCCACAATGATTTCCTAATGGAAACTATTTTGAGACTGTTGGTTGGTTCCTAAACTTTGTATTGGGTGATACTGCATAACACTCATGTTTTGATGAGAGTAATGTGATACTTAAGGTGATAATTAAGTGCCAAGCACTTAAATAATTCTAGGTGCACGTATATTATAATCTTTATCAACTCTCTTTTTCAATTCCCCCTGCCCCAATAACAAAATTTACTTTTCATAAAACCATACTGTCCTGTATCAGCTTTTGCATTATTTGGCCCAGGATGACAGTTAATGCTACCTGGCATATAGTAACCCAGTTCATTCCCTAGTTAATGGGATAATTGGTCATAAATCTGTCACATTTGGACTCTTCTGGGGTTTCCATGCTATTCCAAGATTTAATTTCTTTTCAGTAAGACAGGTCTCTCTGCCTGCCTCAGGAGCGCGCCGTGCCAGTAAAGCATGCAATGTTGGAACTAAGAAAGTGGAACCGTTTTCACAATTTGTTTACCCCCCAAGGAAAAAGAACTAAAAAATCTGAAGAGAGCGTTTGCCTGCAGACTAAGAATATGCTTATTCTATCAAATATAGCTTTCACTTAGTTGTTTCACTGCATTTATAGTGATTTTCTTTGTCGAAGTAACTAGTACTTAGAAACAATGAGAAACCATACCCTGAAATTACAGTCTGACATCAAAGAAGATGGCATAATTTTTGAAGAAAACTGGCGGGTTTGCCAATTAATTTCTTTGCCTGCCGTACTAACTTCCTTCTAAAGATTTCAAAACACTTAAAAAAAATACACTGCCCCCCATAACGCAGCACTAACTTGCTGTGAAAGCTGGAAGGGGTTGTGGCCTTTCCATTAGCAACTAGCTGTAGATGCAGGAGATGTTTCTACATCATCTGGCAGGGTAATATCTGACAGCTTTTCCTATCTGTCATCTCAGCTGTAAGTTGCAAACTTCACTTCAGTGTGCCAGGAAGGCAGTTAGGACTTTAAGTGGATGATAGAAGAGAACAGGGAACTGATCTGCACCGAAGCATCCAGAACACTGTCTGAAGCCAACTAAAACAAGAGGTCCTGGGCGTTCTCTCTTCACCTCTCCACCTCTCCTTCCCTCCCACCCAGGCTTTAAATGACATATTGCTGTCACAAAATCTGCGGAGTAACTGGGAATTGCAAGCTGTCTTCTGCCTCCTACTTTATTTTGTTTCTGTGACTCTCACATTAACAAGGTTAACTGTATCTTATCATTTTGGGGTTTATGCTGATAGTTACAGCTATCAAAAAGCTTGCTGCCAATGTAACTGAAAAAAGAAAGCATACTGTATATGATTCATAAAAAAGAGATGTTAGGACCCTCTTTCTTCTCTATATAAATGACTAGTTGAGTGACAATAACTTTTGATAGACACTGTAAAGAATAGTATGCTTTCTGTAGTTTTAATTTTAAACATGTCCACACTGGATGGATTATCATATCTTACGTGTGAATACATAATAGTTTTACGAAATTCACAACTTGGCTGAATTCCCAGAAACCTTTGAGACAGTCATATAGAAATTTTACTGATTTTTATATCTGATTAGGAAGCTTACAAACTCAGTGTGTGTAATCTTGGAAGCCAAAGTAACAATAAAAAAATTTTTTTCCTGTTACTTTGAACAATACCCTTTTAAACTCTATCTGGATAATCCAACTATTAGCAGGTAAGTACATTCCTTCAAATTTAAGATCCCATATATATATACACATATATATATATATATGCGCATTTTCAAAGGGAGAATGAAGTGCACTAGGTGACCAAGTTATCAGATATTAAAGCTCCGATCTACAAACTCCAAAGTGAGACTTTGTTAAGTCAGATGAGATCCTTTGCTCCTTTGTGATTTTTTCCAAGCAAGTTCTAGGCTAACATAATATGGGAAAACCAACGGGAGTATGAATATAGGGGGGCTCTTTGTGTGTGTTATTCAAAGAGATGATCGCTTCTCTAGGATTACTTCCTCTATGCCACAGATAAACCTCATCTCTCAAGTGCTCTCATTAAAATAAGCAAGTTAAACTCACAAGCTATTAAGTACATAGCTTTGTATTGTGTTACTGTATTCCACACCTAAATACAAGGTTTTAAGCCAAAAGCTTGTGTTATTTCCCCCTCGCCACATCAGTTTGTCTAATCTTAAATATATTGCCTCATTTCACCAACCACCTCATCTTTCCATTTGATTAATTATTGTCACAGTATTACTTTTTAAAACCAAATAGTATGTTTTTATGACAATAAACAATTTTTCTGCAGCATTAGAAATGTTTTTAGAGCCAGATAATGGCAGGAGAGAATCCCTTTTATATATACTATCTTCTGGAAATACTATTAATCTTATTCTGTGTTGGTCATTAAATGGCCACTTTGTAACCGATAACATAAGTCTTAGACAAAGACTACCCATTACAAAAACACTGTGGGAAAAGAATTTGTAAGAAAATGGAAGACTGAATAAGGCCTTGAATAGCTTTATTGAAATCTGTATAAATAAACATGCGCAATTCAAATGTAAACCCAAGTGAACTCAAGTGCAGACAAAATTTTAACCTCTGTCATGCAGGAGGTTAGTTTACATTTTAAAAAAAAAAAAAAAAAACCTCAAAGCAGCTTTAAAATACCAGGATGAAACACCAGTTTTAATATCAAGGTATAAAGCAAAGCCATGTCCAACATACCTCATTTATATCCTGGTCAAATGCAATTTTTTAAACTTTTTAATGCTAACATAAATAAATAATTTACCAAAATGTGCACTCACAGAGTGAACTTTTATTTACAATACACAATTTATAACCTATTGTATTTGATTAGTTCAAGTGAAGAACATCATACTTTTTGCTTTTTTCTTTTTTAAATTATTTGTTTAAACAGTGGGACACAAAGCAATTCTCCAGGTCGTAGATATGTGAAGTGTGCCCCCGCACTTAAGAGCCCCTCTCAAAGGCAGTATTGTATACAAATCAACAATACATTCTTCCAACTAGATCAAAGGGAAAGCAGCAAATTAAAAAATGTTTCAAACTGTCACACTTATTTTGGCATCCTGGACCCCTGAACATAGTTAACTAAAATCCAATTCAAAGTTTGTATGCCTTATATACTGTACAGGTTCTGACTTGAACATGCAAATGCCAATTCTCTTATAATGAGTTACCTTTTCAGATACACTGTAAGGCTATGGTGAATTCCATCAGGAACACACAAAGAAAATTAACAGGCCTACCTTTAAAGTCATTTTGTTCGTTAACAATTTAAAGGCAGGTTATATTGAAAAAATTTTCATCTAAGCCCGATACACAGTCATTACTATGGATACAGAATACTATTAAGTCTGACCCTATTACAGAGTAGTTTGCAAGCTGTCAAACTACAAAAACTGGGGAAAGAGAACTTACAGCACAATTGTAAATTTTGGACTGACACCAGATTAAAATTATGCATGTCTTATAAGCAAGATAACAGGAATTATGTCTGCAGAGTAGATTCCAACAAGCAACAAAGGATACTTACATTTAATTGAAAAACTTTCTGTTAATGCAGCATGAAATCCAGAACCTGTTCCACAGCAGCAGTAAGATGAACATAATATTCTGGATGCTCAACTATATCACAAAAGGTTAAAACACCTTTTCAAGCTATTTCTTCTATTGTGACCGAATTAAAAAAAAAAATTAATTTTTAGGGAGAAACAAAAATTTACTCTTCCAAAAAAACTACTGCTTATATATTTATGAAATTTTTACTTGTAGTCTGTGTGACAGCCTAAGGAACATGTATATATTCATCCAGAAACTAGACTTGGCAGTAGTATTCTTGCAGTACTAAGAAAATAAATGTCAGAAGTCCACAGATTTAATATTTTAGTTATTAACTCACATCCAAAACAAAAGAAAACATAATCCATCAGAACAGCAGCAGAAAACTTAAAAGGGGTTTATTTGTGATTTCCTATATATAGCTTGTGAATACAAGGCTGTAAATGCATTAGAGACAATTTCTGTTTAAGTTTTTATTGTTTCACTTCAAGTACTGCACATGTTAAAATGTAATAAAGATTTACATTCTGTTATCTGAAATTCCCCATCTCAGATTTTTATTCTTAATTTGGTGGGCAATTTCACTCTTTCAATAGGTATCCCCAGTAAGAAAGTCTCTTTTATGGCTTCTAGTTCTTCCATTAGTTAGTGTGCATACAATTTTCATTTTCTATATCATTATCATTTTCATTGCTGTCTTCATCACTTTCTAGTGGGATGCCTGTGGCAGCTGAAGCACCTTGTTTAGTTTCCCGGTCAAGAGGGAAAAAGCCAGTTCCACTGATCGTGTCCTGTCTCTGGTAGAAGAGCACATATGCTGCTTTGGACTGTAAAAGACAGAAGTGTAATATGGTCATGAGGCTCCAGACAAAACATTTACAATCCAAGTTATCCATTTTTTTTTTTCTTCCAAGTCTACAAGGTAAAATTACAAAGAAATCCCAAGTGTTCATCTAAGTTATTTTTGCATGTTGGAGCAAACCATTTTTGTTTTGTACTGTCCTTTGAAAGAACACAAACTACTACCTCCAAATTTACTGCAAGGTTCATGATTTACTCTTCATTTTTCTTCCCTCAAGAAGAAAACATCATAAACAGACCAAGTTTTAGAAACGCAGAAGGTACTTGCCACTATTTGGTCCTCACACGCAGTGGACACACTACTGTCATCAAAGTAGTACCATTTTCCATCATCCTTATTTTTTGCAAAAGCAGTATCTAGGACAAAGAAGTACAATGTCTAAGGACATTGTATCATCACAGATGTAATATAATCAGTTGCTGGAGTCTGTTACTGTCAAACACTTGATATTTAACTAACTAAAACCTATTATCACTATTAGACTTACACTTTCACACTTTTTTTTTTTTTTTAGCAAAGAAAGCTTAACCAATAACATTCCCCTTCTAAAGAGAACACGTGGTGAGAAAGGAC
>WAAD01022040.1:2346-13038 GCA_013389945.1 Fregata magnificens | reverse complement strand
GACAGAAGTCTATAAAATCAAGGGTGACATGGAAAATAAAGCATACCATATGACACAGGCAGATGGCAGGCTCCAAACAAACAAAAGATGTGGTCTTTCACAACATTCAGAAATTACACTAAGGAAGAAAAAAAAAAAAAAGGAAAAATATACTTTCTTCATTTATAAGAATTCCTTTTTGCTCAACATCCTCAGTAAATCTCAGAGAACACCAAATCATGTAAGGCATGAGAGAGTTCAACAGGGAATCATAAATCAGTAAAATGAGAAGGATTCCTTTAAAAATAGGTCAGGTTCCATTGCAATATTAATCCTCCTCTAAGTACAGGTTGCTTTATCTACATTCTGTTTTCTTACATTGTAAATGCCTTCAAGTATCATGAATTATTTTATGCAGAATAAGTATCATATTAGTGTCTAAGTAGTCCAAACAGCACAGAACTCTTGTTTGGCATTGGAAGGTTTTCTCATATTTTCTCAAACAATGAAAAAGGAGATATATATACACACATATAGATACACACTACACAGGGAGTTACTGATGAAGCAGAATAAATGGGTCACACAGCGTTTTTAGAAGTCTATTACTATGAAAATACATGCCCACTAATGGGATGTAAAACCAGGTTCTCTGTTAAGTAGGTCATGCAGCATTTTTATAGTCTATTAGAATATACACATGCAGTCTATTAGAATATACACATGCAAACTAATGGAATACAAAACTGGATTCTGTAAAAGTAAGAAGATTAGAGAGACCAAAAAAATCCTATGACATGGACGAGGTCTGAGAAGGTTGCTCTATTAGATAACTGTATATATTTGTCAGGGATAATCTGTTTCCTGAAACATTTCTCTCTCTTCTTACGAAGTTGTTTGGAACAGCCTCTAGGGCAATCATGCTTTTCTGTTAGCTCAGAGCAATAAAAATATAGCTCACTTCTAAAACTGGATGTTAGAAAATAATTCTGCCTCTAGAGAGCATTACTTTAAGCAGTCCAACGTTTGAGAAAAGGAAGCTAGAAGATGACAGAAACAAAACTAAGCATAAAGTCATATTTAAAGCTAGCATTCATTCTCCTATAATTTTGTTGACAAATTACGCTTACTTATGAAATAAAAACTACACTGAATTGGCATAATGTATAGCTATAATGAATAAAACTACAGCAATATAATATAAAGGATGTAAAATGATGTGACTAAAATATAAACTTCTATCTTCTGTACTTTTATTTAAGAATACAAAATATTTATACTTAATGTTCATATTAATTTATTTTGTATTCAAATATATTTGAAGTCTACTAGACAAGTTCATCATTTCTGCTCCTAAGAGTGATATGTCACAACAAAAATCAAGAGAAATTGAAGCAAGAGATTTCTGAGGAGTGAAAATACAACCTCACTTTAAGAAGCATATTATACATCTCAAAAGTGAAAATATATTGATCTGACTAGTTGCAACTTTACATACCAGATGATGGCTGCACTGGGATCTAGCTAACCAAGAACCTAAATACATTCACAGCTTAAGTGCAGATGCAGTATTTGAGTGCAAGTTTTGTGTCTTGGCCTTGCACAAGTAATTTTTGTTGGTGGGGTTTTGTTTGTTTGTTTGTTTGTTTTAATAAAGTAGGCTGCCCTGAATGAAAGAATTAGCTTGTCACATTCTTCATCCTTCAACACAGGAGGCTTGCTAAGGCCCCCCACCTTTCCTTAATTGGAGAAGCACAAATTCCTTTAAGAATGAAAGTATATTAGAACCTGTCATTCATATGAAGTCAATGCCTGCAAGATAACACATCTGTATCTTGCCAGACACTTGACAGCCTAAGTACTGATTTGAATTGTATACATTTGTAAATACACTCTGCATAGATTCCATGTCTGCCTGACTGCACTGACAGACAACAACTGAAAAAGAACTGTTAAAACTGTCAGAGGTGGATGCAAATGGATTTTTTGGAGTTGTCTCTCACAGAATCAAAAAAGTAACCAAATCAGATAACAAATTTCAGGGGGAAAGCAGCTGAATTTCCCATCATTATTGTTCTGGGGTTTGGGTTTTTTTGATCAAATACTGTTTCAGATTATTCTCTCATCCTGACACTCTTGCGTTACCATTAGCCATACAGCACAGCCATGCAGCTGGAACCTAACACAAGAATTACATACTTAATATTTCAGTTACTCATCAGAGTGACATCAATGAGGGAGAGCATCTTAGGAGCAAAAGGACAAGAAGGTAATAATAGTTTTCGACCCCAGAAGCCACCTCAGACTTCTAGGAAAAAAAAAAGAAAATTAACATTTTAGAAGTGAAAGTTAAGATCAGCTAAAAGCAAAGGGGAGATGATTCTAATCTTCCAATAGGCCATAGCAAGCTTCATTCATTCAGTATCCTTTCATTTCTTTCCTTGGCTAATGGGAAAAGATAGCTAGGATGCAGCACAAAGCAGGCATGAACAAATTAAAATAAAGAAATCCAATTAAGACCCTCACTGAAATAATTCAGATGAGAAAGGTTGAAAGGGTAGAAGCTAAGTGTTACTTCTTCTCGGGAGAGAAAGATGGAAAGTAGTGATATTTCCAAATTATATTCTTAATACTGTATGTTTACTGATGAACAGAGCCATTAGAGCAAGAAGTAGTAGATTTAGTTTTCCACTGAAATGAATAAATTAGCACACTATCTGAAAAATTAAGCTGACAGTTACATTTTTCTACTGCTAGCCGTTTCTGCTTACAAAATTACATCTCATCTTGTTTGGGTTAAGTAATTCCACATTTTCAAGTATTTCCTGGTAATCTCAAGACAATAGTTGATTCAATCAAGAGGTACCAAAACAAATACCTACTTTTGATAACAGAAGAATATTTCATAAATGCTTTTCCCAGACTAATTTCAATAGTTAGATGTTACAATGAATTTAAAGATTTACCACTCTCTTCACCAAATTTATTTCTAGATCAGAACTTAGAACTAAAAAAGTTACTCTGATCAGTCTGGTGAGACTTCTGTTCCTTGCTATCCCTCAGTTCACAGACGGTCATGGTATTTGCATCACAAGCTGGGACTCAAGCTAGAAAATGTAGCTCTCTAAATAAATAATTCCATCAGTAAACTACTGAATCTCAATTCCCTCAAGAGGTTTAATTTGTACAGTAACACAAACCTTTTGGTGGGTATGGGATTCATTTTGTTTCATGCCACCCTCTCTTCCTGAGGACAAGGGGGCTCACTCCCAGCAGGTTAACCCAGCAGAGGTGACTCACACCACAAAAACAGGTCCTGTTTCCTTTATCTCCTAGAACTCTCCTCTCCTGCATGGAAAATAGAAATACAGAAATCTTCTTTGGCTTACCAGAGTCCAAAAGATACAGAATAGACAGCTGCCTCTTCCCCTTTGCCACCATCTTCCTCTGCTGCCTGCCATCTTCCTGCTGGCAGTTCCTCCCCTGACACCATTTTCCCCCTCTCTCAGGGCACATCCCAATTCTACTGGACACATCCCTGTTTTATGGGACACCCCAAGCCAGACCAAGTTTGGTGGTGGGCCTGCTGACACCTTCTTCTGCATCAAGTCCCTAATAAGACAGAAAAGATTTCACATTTTAAGTGGAGAAGACTCAGAGGAACTAGGGACAGGACTCAGAAGTTTTATTGACAGCCAGCCCAGGAACTGACCTCCAGCCCTGAAGATCCAGCAGCTGCTGCTGCAGCCACCACCATTCCCCAGCTGCACGGTGCCAGCTCCAGAATCTTCTTCTCTGGCAGGTGCTGCCCCACCCAGGGAGGCTCCCCTCAGCCCTCCACCCGCTCTCACCTGCCACTCAGCAGGGCTCCCCTCACCCCAGCGCCCCTCGGCAGGGCTCACCACAGCTCACTGGCCCTCAGCAGGGCTCCCCTCACCCCAGCACCCCTCAGCAGGGCTCCCTGCAGCAGCCACAGCCTCTGACCGGTAAGACAGGGCTCAGCCCAGTGCCCCTCCCCAGCCCCATGGGCACAGGTGTTTCCCATTTTTTCCTCATTTTAGCCCAGCTGTGGACAGTAATTAGACCATCCACCCTCCCTGTCTCAGCTGTGCATACTTATCAAAACTTCAGAGCCGAAGGAAAAGAATCCAGGTATATTTGGTTTGGGGCAGGAGATTATGGGGTTTGGGTTTTTTATACTCAGAATTTTAGCAAGCTTGATAATACTCTTTACTGTGATGTAATTATGCTGTGTGAACATCACAAATACAATTTATCACTTTTATTTCTTTAAGCTAAAAGAACAGATCTTGTTTCCAATGTAAACTATGTCTCCTTGTTCTGATTCATACTTTCTCTCCTGTCACACGTAAACCATCATTTCTAGTTAGCAACATCAGTTGTGGGGGTTTTGCCGTTTTTTTTAAGTCTGGAAATGAGAGCAAACAAAGATAATACAATGCAATTGTAAAAGCTCAGTATATGAAGACAAGCAGAAAACACTGAAAACAAAAAACCCTCAGATAACACAGAAAGCTTTATATGAAGAATATAGATGCATATTATCAAATAATACTGATCTTGTGATGTAACTTGCAAGATCATATTGTTTATATTCTAGAATTAGAAAGCACAGCTTTTAAAAACAAAAGCTTTTTTGGCACCTAGGAACTTTAAAATAAGTTTTAAAAAGCCTATGGACCATTCAGGCACCTATATGATGGTCACCATAAGTAAGTAATTGCCTGTCGCTTCATTTTTTTCCAGCAGCAAATAACCCTTTAATAATCAAAGGCCCAGCAGTCTTGAGGAAGCAAGAGGCTCTAGAGTGAGGAAATTTATAGACTACCTCCAAAATGCAAATTACATTGCCAGAATTTACTGACGTGCACCCAGGTTTATGTTCATTTTGAGCTGTTGTCACCACCCATGGGGAAGACTTGGGACATGCCATATCAAAGGATATGAATGTCCATTCAAATATCTCTTTTTAGTTTATACTTTTATTCATACTTTGGGTTTGGTCTGACACAAAGGTTTTGATGTGCCAAGAAACACCAATTCTCATGTTACTTCTAGCTCTAAGGAATCCAGAAATAACCAAGGAAAGAATAATAATCAACATGAAAAAAAAAATTCAAAATTCACTGTAAGCTGTCTGCATGGGCTGCTGCTAAATGGCAGCTAAGGTAGTATATGTGAAGCATGTCAAATAAATGTTAAAATTGCAGCTATTGATCAGAAATAAAATGAAGGTTGTCTGAAACTACTGCCAAGGTTTTTGCATGGTATTCTGTAGTAACGTGGTTTCCCACTCACTCTGCAGAACTATCTATCAGTGTGAATTGTGCTATGAAAGAACAGTAAGTACTCTAGAGCCTGGATGTACAAATTCTTTTTCATACTGGAGGATTGGAGCAAATTCCTCTAAGAAATAGTTTGTATTGAAATCCCACTAGGTTGCCTTTATGGAGTCATCTTACCCACACTCTGTGAGTTTTCCTGCAAAGTCTGGACAATGTAAAGCAGATAATTATAAAGGACTTTGTTTTTCTTTCTGAAGTGTAGGGTTTCTTTCCAGCCTTACACATGCACTGCCTGAAGGTGACCCTGAGGCTCAGTGGCAACAGACGAACAGCTCTTAATTCTCACAGGTGCATTTTAGAAACATAGCAGAAATGTAGCTTGTGTGGAAAACCTCTGTCAGACTCGTTAAGTAATTACAGTGATTTCTCAGAGGAATATAATAACTGTTCTTGTAATAGCACCCTTAAAAACAAGAACTATCCTTATACCCTTAAAAAGAAGAACTATTCTTATAGATGCACTGCATTACTGCGTAATTCCCCATTGCATAGGCTACCTCAATGGAAAATAGTTAAAAAGCTATTACATGTTAACTTCTGATCAGGTTCTCTCAACATGAAGTAACATTTCCAAGATCTTACCAGAACTTATCCTCGGCCTCAAAAGTTGTTTCATTAAAGACATTTTCAGTTTAGTTTTGTTTTGCTTTTTTGCTCTGTCCTGAAAAAAAATCATCTTTTTGGGGCAAGTGCCATTATTTAAGCACATACAATGCTAAAACCCTTGCCAAGAGTAAAATACAAGGTAAGCACGTAAAATAAAAGTTAGGTCTGAGAGGAGAACAAACCAACATACTATACAAAACGCAAAGAGAAAAAAGCAACAGTTTTCATCCCATGCATTTTTTCCAAATTCCCATTCATGGGAAAAGTATCAACCAAACTTCTAAGTAGTACCATACTAGCTTTTTGGGGATGTCAGAGTGGGGAGAGAGAGGAAGTGGGGTTTGGTTTGAGGAAAGGAGTTGGGGTACTTGTTTATTTTGTATTAAATAACACCTGAGAAACACAAAGTTAAATTCCAGGAAATACTCTGTTGGCCTGTGAATCTAAAATAATGATCTGAGTTTTTGCAAAAACTGTGAACTCCCAAAAGACTTGCTGTATCATCACAGATACTCATTTCAACATTTAAATCTCTGAAGTTCTTAGCCAGGAATGATTACATTGCTCTTAAATTCAGAATAAGTGGTTATAAGAATGCAAAATTATGCAAAAGCTGAAATTACTCTAATAGCAAGATCTCACTGACCTAATTCAACTAACAAGAAATGGTCTCCAGTTCATGCAATTTTAAACAAGGAGGTATTCTACTCAGGTGCCCGTCCATCTGGTTCCTCGGCATGAAAATACTTGCCAAAGAGCCCAGTCCACAACAGTCACTCTGTCATGGGAAAATTCCCCACACATTATGTGAAATAGAAAGATAACAAGTTCAGAATTTGACAACTCAAATTCACTTTAATACGTGCAAATGCAGGGCACAAAAACTTGACACACTGTACTAACAAAGATTTCACACTATGTGTGGCATTGAAAGAACATTCATATTTTACATAGCACACTAAGAAAAAAATGAAAAAGAAAACATGTAGACTGACTGCAAGGGAAATAGGTCATGATGGGAGTCCTAATGCAGAACTGCATCACCTTTTGATCAAATGAAGAATGAAAGTATTTTCTTGCTGACTTGCCTATGATATCAAAGAATAGATGGAGAAAGTTAGTAGGAATAATTGCTCTACTCTTCTGGTTAGTTCTAGTAGAAACTTTTACAAGTGTATGTGATTACTGGTAATCTGTCACCGTCATCGCCTCTCAAAAGACAAAAAGGCTAATATACAGCACTTCTACCACCATATATTACATTGTCAGAAGAAAACAGAAAATCCAAAGCTAGCCATTACACCTTACAGGGCCAGAAGCTGCCAAATACTAGAGCAACTGTCAGAGAGGTCCCAGAAGAAAAGCTGGCTGGCTGGCCAGGTAGAAAAGATTAGCCCAAAGCAAAAACTTTTCAGCAAAACATGTATAAACAAAAGTCTCATATTTTCTTATCAACGATGGTAAGGAGGGCAGAGCAGGAAGAATGCAGAAGGAAAGCTTTTCTTTGAAATAGACAGGAAGGACATACAAGTCTCAGCGTTGACTGGATTGTACTTACAGATGTTTCAGCGGATATGTCAAAATCATTTATTTTAATAGGAAACCAGAAAAATGTAAAAGGCCTCACAAATTTGCAAAAAATTTCCAGCAGCTTTTCTTACCATGTTTCTCTCTCGAGTGTGTATGTGGGCAATCTCAGGACACAGTCCTTTTTTTCTGCTCTAGTCATAAATATGCAAGACTCTCTATTGTCCAACAGAGTGGAAATTTAAACTGCACTCTGAACGTACACGCTGCATTTTAATATGTCTACTGTGAACAATACAATAAGGTCAATCATCATGCAACATGGAGGGCTTTTTAAGCAATGAATATAATACAGTGAGATATTCGGATAGGTGACAGTGCTCTTCACATTCAATCACCTATACGTTAATCTACAGGAAAGAGTATGGCCTTACAAGATGCAATGTCACAGCACAGCTCTTAATATTGTCAGAGAACATCCAATAAGCTGAATTCAGACACAGGCAGCATATTTCTGGAGACTCAGCATGATCTGACACTGCCCTTAATCACTATTTCTAAGTCTAAATACAATTAATTGTAAGGGTATATAAAGTTTCTGACTCTTTGGCAGCTTCAGTTCTAGGCAAAAGCAGAATATGAACACAATAAGGAACGTAGTAGATGTCTTTTAGTTGGAGTCCTTAAATGTAAATAAAGAACACAGATTTCAGAAACACTACAAAACAAAATGGAAAATAATAATTATTTTAGGTATTTCCTCATTCCTTGTTTTTTCATTAGTAATATTTAAGACCTGAATCATTTACATATTAATTGCAAGGAAGTGGGATGTGCCAAGAAGCGGAGCTTTTACTTTCATGCTTTAAGATCTGTTCAAAAATTAATCTGTTGTTCCTGAGTAGATTTAACAGATAGGACTCTCCAAAGATTTTCTTGTGGCAGCACAAGGAAGGTGTTGAAAACAGTTTGTAGCTCTTCATATGCTCTTCAAATATGTGTGCATAACTTGTTTCTGCTTTTCCACAGAGACTCAATGAACATCTTTAAAAGATGCACTCAGAACTTGTTTCTCAGCCTCTTTTTGTTTTCACCAGTTATCAGCAGGAAAAACTATGCCTTTTGTAAGATTTATATATTACTCTCTGGAAATGCCCTTACATAGCTTTGATATTTTTTTCCTCAATCTAGCGTGCTACTATGCTACAGAGATTGATAACAGCATACTTCGATACTTATGGTATGTTAGTAATAGTATAGTGGCATGCAAAACTATCCAGTCTAGTTCTAATAACCTCATTCTGGCAACAGAAGTATATCAGTATTTTCCTGGCTATTTACATCCTTCTCCACTTGTAGGCCTTATATGACTTTCTGTCCTGAGAAGCATGTAAATGTTTAGCAGCAAAATGAAAAAAAACCACTATGTGTTTATGTTTTAGTCCAGGGAGAAAGTTTATATGTTAGCTATGTAGTAAGATTGTATGGGAAAAAGTAGACAGTGATATGTTCCTCCTTTATTGTTAGCCTTGCCTTAAAAATAGATCAATCAATCAGAAGAACAACTTCAAGTGAGTTATTCAATTGCTTTAAAGTAATGTAAAGAGAGTTAACACTCAATACAAAAGAAAAAAACCCAATGCTTTGGTCCAACCATTTCCACAGCTCAGTACATCAGCTATATGTCAGTTAAGGTTTAGATGAAAGAGAAATAGTAGGCATACACACATGTGGCATAAATACACATAAAAGGTTGGCAATTAGTGCTAAAGAATTACTGAGAGACAATAGCTCACTCTAGATCAGGTTCTCCATAAGCTGCAAGGCACAGTCTTGTTTTGACCCTTTTTAGCTCAGTTCCTTCTCTTAAGTTTTACTTAACATACAGTCCTTCAATTGTGCTAAGATCATCAAGATGAGGTTTTGCGATGATGCAGTTAGAAACTCATGGTGCATTCAACTTAGGGTAACACGCATCAGCAGGAATTAGGTACATGCTTAGTTGTACCACCACTCCAACTCCTGCTGCTTTCTCTCTCAGTCCCTATCCTTGGTCATTGGATCCGCCTCTGTTTCTAATCTCCGATATATACCTTAAAAACATGTGCTGAACTGTGTTCTGCTTTCCATCTCACTCTTGAGCTTTATATTTAATCTCCAATTTGTCTTCACCTTTCCTGTGTAAAGGGACACTTTTACATGAAAACAAGATTCTGCTCTAGTTGGTAATTTTATTTATTGTTCTAGGAGCCAGTGAATTTACTCATGTTCAGGAGTGCCCAAAGATTCCTACATCTGTCATTATTAAAAACTTGGAGACTTCATTTTACTTCTCCTCCTGTTCATCTCAATAAAAAAATCTTAACACACTTGCACTATTCCTCATTGCTAAAAGAAATATTTCTGTGTCTTTAAAAAAAAAAAATAAAAAAAACCACAGAGAGAGNCTGGCTATTTACATCCTTCTCCACTTGTAGGCCTTATATGACTTTCTGTCCTGAGAAGCATGTAAATGTTTAGCAGCAAAATGAAAAAAAACCACTATGTGTTTATGTTTTAGTCCAGGGAGAAAGTTTATATGTTAGCTATGTAGTAAGATTGTATGGGAAAAAGTAGACAGTGATATGTTCCTCCTTTATTGTTAGCCTTGCCTTAAAAATAGATCAATCAATCAGAAGAACAACTTCAAGTGAGTTATTCAATTGCTTTAAAGTAATGTAAAGAGAGTTAACACTCAATACAAAAGAAAAAAACCCAATGCTTTGGTCCAACCATTTCCACAGCTCAGTACATCAGCTATATGTCAGTTAAGGTTTAGATGAAAGAGAAATAGTAGGCATACACACATGTGGCATAAATACACATAAAAGGTTGGCAATTAGTGCTAAAGAATTACTGAGAGACAATAGCTCACTCTAGATCAGGTTCTCCATAAGCTGCAAGGCACAGTCTTGTTTTGACCCTTTTTAGCTCAGTTCCTTCTCTTAAGTTTTACTTAACATACAGTCCTTCAATTGTGCTAAGATCATCAAGATGAGGTTTTGCTATGATGCAGTTAGAAACTCATGGTGCATTCAACTTAGGGTAACACGCATCAGCAGGAATTAGGTACATGCTTAGTTGTACCACCACTCCAACTCCTGCTGCTTTCTCTCTCAGTCCCTATCCTTGGTCATTGGATCCGCCTCTGTTTCTAATCTCCGATATATACCTT
>WAAD01022035.1:3143-21586 GCA_013389945.1 Fregata magnificens | reverse complement strand
AGGGAGTAATAATCAGAGGGCCGTACCAGACTAGGCCAATCTCAAACTGTACTAGCAGCATGCACAAGGTCAAATCCACCTCCATGTGGCAATCTAGGACTACATAGCACTTAAATGTCCCTCAAACCTTGCCTTATGTTGGTGCCTTGCACAGGATGAAATAAACACATATTGTGAAATATCAGTGATTATGACCAACCATTACATACTTTTATGCAACACAGAAGACATATATGTCTTGTCTGTCTTCAGCATGCTTCCTTCTTCAGGCAGATACTTGCTGGAACATTGCATATTGTTGCAGATCAGGTCAAGTATTACATTTGAAAAGGATACATATTACTGGCACTCAGAGCTATACTGCACTTTGAAAGACAAAGCAAGACTCTAGAGCTGTATTTGCCACCAGTGAGCCTTTTGGGTAAGGACAATTTGGCATCACTCCTGAGCAAAACTGTGGACAAGGAGAATACAACTGAAGTTCACTAGCAGAGTTATAGCAAAAAGGGAAGCAAACATGGCTCTATTTGCCGATAATATTTCAAGTTTGGCTGAGTTCATTGTTAAAGAACATTTTTATGAAGGGTTCATCATGTGGTATTTTAGTGAAAAGGACAGTAAAACATTTATAGAGCTTCTGTTAAATGCCTTAATTTGCTACCTGAGTTGAGGTCAGTGAGGATGTTTTTTTTAAGGGGGATACAGATTATTTAATTTTAGGTACAGCGTTATCTACTCTTTTTCTGAGGCATGGATTGTCTTGTGGGACACATGCTGATCAACTTCTGCTGTCCCAGAGGACACTATGCATGTATCTGAACCCTCTTGCGAACCTTTATGAGTTGCGATAGAAACTGGACTGACCTGAAACTTCCTACGCTGGGTCCCAGCTTGGGCTATCATGACAACCCTGAGTGAATGCCAAGGCCAAGTTATTGTGCACTGTCATATTATTTGGTGCAAAAACACCCACGAAGGATGATCATATGAACAGCTGGGACAGTGTATACACAGTCACAGAGAAAAAGTACCTACAAAATTCAGATTTGGACATTAGGTAACCATTTTTCACAGGGAGACTGATTACTCACTGGAAGAAAAAGTGCTAAGAGAAAAGTCCATTCCTCATTTCAGTGATGGGTGCCTTCTGGAAAGTACACCTTAACCAAATAAAATTTATGATTTAGATGATTGCAAATTATTTGAATTATTAGGGGACTCGAATGTAATGGCGACATAGAGGGTATCAGCGCCATTAATACTTTTAGTCCTCAACTCTGAGTTTTCTTGAAGAAGTTACTCATTAGGCAAACAGGCTCTGAGAGCCAGACAAAAGGCAGAAGACATTATACACAAAATATTAACAGCTTTTGTATAGAACAAGTGAAGTGGAATATAAAGGTTAGTTTAAATAATAAAAATGCAGTGGATTATTCTTTGTCACACCCCAACATCACTTATTTTCACCAAATAATTGAATAACACCCTAAACATTCTAAAAACCCCTGACATTCATTTTTTGTTTTCTAGGACTGCATGCTCAATTTACAAATAGTAAGACTTAAAAAGTTTAACTAGAGCTGTCATATATTTAATGTCTAAGAGTAAAAAATCTATGGATGATTGAGGCAACTTAAGTTCATCTTTTCAGATGAGTTTAGGAACATGTTGCGTCTAATTAAAAAATTCTACACAGCTTCCTTAATTTCTCTTTGATGCCTTAGGAGAAAGACTTGTTCGTAATAAATCTACTGTAATAACCAAACATTGGATGAATAGAGACTCTTGTTTGAGGTTTATAAATGTCTGGCATATCATTGAGACAAACTGTTAATTACATTTTAATGATGCCTAAGTAGTCAATTGAAAATGAAAGATATTTTACATCTAAATAGCATCTTCTAAGCAAGAAGCAGGAAAACTTTGAAATTTAGGTTAACGACACTATAATCACCAGAGAGAGAATTGGTCTCTGGAATTATCATATTCTTTCATGAAACTTTTCAGAGTGAAATGTATTATTCAGTAATCTATTCGATGCATGTAAATTGTGCTAAAATAGTATAAGATGCTGCGGTGTGTTTGTAACTCCACAAGGCCAGAGCAGGGTCAATGCACGTGCTTGCTACTCAGGGAGCAGGTGGCTAGGACAGCTGGTGGACCATTACTACCTATTGGCTGCAGCAGCTGACAATTTGAAACATCGTGCTTCTTCATCCCTGGGGTAGGGGTATCCTTGCTGAATTACTGATGAAGTTGAATACATTAAAAATGCAAAATTAGAATTTTAGCATTTTAAGGTATTTTTCACTTAAGAAATTAATTCAGCTGAAAGAAATACCATGGATAACATTTTAACAGGAATTCGTCTTTTATAATAACTTCTATCCAATTTTAATTTAGTAACTCAAAGCTAACTGCAAACTCTGGTGAAGCTCATAAGTACTTCTGACAGTACTCATGTGTTGATCACAGTGATGAATCAGACCTCTGGTTTCATGTCAAGGGGAGAATCCTTGCTTTCCTGCACCAGAACTACCATTGAACTGAAAGAGAAGTTTGCTGAGCTGTTAACAGGGCTGAAAGCCATTTCACTTGACTTACATGTGTAAGAGAGAAACACAAGTTCAGTATGTGGTATTATTCCTGTTTTACAGAAAAGGGAATTGGCTCTGGGATCACTGTTTTGAGGCTTTTTGGTTGGTTGGTTGTTTTTTAAGGCGGTGACAAAGCTGACATAAGTAAAGCTCTCCCAGACCTGAAATGTAATACAAAGGACTGCTTCCCTGCCTTAGCCTATCCTTTAACTATCCTTTTGGTGGGCCTGGTTCTCTTGGGGTTTTATGTCCTAATCTAAACTAGCCATAGAAATCCTTACAAGGTGAAGTGCTCTGCTCTCTCTGTTCCAGCTACTGGGCTTGCTGTCTCTGCAGGGTTTGTAGGGCAGTTTTGCTTAGCAGTAAAAAGAAATCAAATGCTTGGACTTAGATCTTACTGCTACATCAAGATAGCAAATGATTCTCAGACTTCTCTTATTATCCCTTATAAGGACCTCATACACATTACTATCTTCCTGAATGTTACAGAGCATAGTATTCTCATTTGCATTACCCAGAGTAGTAATCTTGCAGCTACTGTAGGTATGTTAAGGCTCTACTTCCAGAGGGAGTTATGCGTTGCTAAGTGTTGACAGAAAGGAATCTGAGCTACTGAGACAAACTTTTCATTTAAATGACTTTCAGGACTGTTTCAACTTAATAATTTCTAAGGTAAGAAAGACATGCAAATACATGACTGCATTTTTTACAAGGAAGTCTTAATTCTCTTACACCCTATTGATAGTTTGACACCCTAGTGACTATCATAATTCAATAGAATGTCATGTATATCTCTAACACAAAATGTTATATTTTTCCCATATTAAAGTTCCTCTATAACTATATAATATATATATAAACTAGCAATGTAACCTTTCTGTGCTAGTAAATTAAGAGGAATCTTAAAAGCAGTTGTAAGGATTTCAAAGTGAGAAACTATGAAGACAGACAAATCTAAAGGAACAGGGAAAAAATTAAAAATCTTCATGACATAGGTATATAACATATACTTAGGATAAATAGTATACGGTTCAGACTACATGAATAGTCATAGTTACAAAGGAAAGATTCCTTTCCTTCCAGCAGAGAACATTTTGATTATATCTAACCCATAAAGAACCAAGGACAGACAGACACAGGAGAAAAAAAGGAAAGACTTGAAAAGCAGAAAGCATGGAAAAGTCTGATTGTGTGAGATTAGACAGAAGTCTAATAACAGATTACCTGTACATCTACTATTTCCAGACCCAAAACTTGGTAGGCACTCTCTTATATGAAGTAGTCATGTCATGTATGCAGCAGTATGTGTCAAGTCTTATGTTATTTTATTCAGTTTAAGGAACTAACATATGAGAAAGTCAACAAAGTGAACACATTCGTCCCTTCAAAGTGATTTCAATACTGTGGTACCTTCAGTCCCCAGAGCTGGAAGATAAATAAGGACTACAAAAAATAGGCTGCTGAAAATTCAATTATATTCTTCAGGAATGGTAATGACGGTCTCAAAGATGCTTTCTAGATTTAGTAAAAAAGCATAGTAATATACTCTTTACATCCATATATTTCTAAATGACTAATGAGTGATAAAAGTGTATAGATAAGAAATACAGGGACAAGACTCATCAACTGCAATATCCCTGTGAATATTATTGTGAGTTTCTTAATTGAATTTAAAATGTTTCTTCTCTCTCAGCTAGCACAATGACTGCTTCTCTATCTTTAATTGATAAATTGAGGCTGATTTAAATGGAACACTTATATTTGTACATTACATGGATGTGTACATTTAAAGTTATATTTCATCAGGAGCTTGATATGAAAGTAGTGATTAAAAATATTCTACATATAAAATTAAAGAGAAGCTGAAACATTATCCCTAGATTCTTTGGATTAGAATTGCAAATTCTCTTGAAACTTTGCAAAGAAACATTAGAAGACTGGAAGAAACCTGAAAACCCTACAAATTTTAAAAATGAGGTGTTCAGAATCCAAATAATAGCACCAAAGTTAATGGTTATGGATGAAAAATAAACCTGTTTGTTTACAGAATGAATTTGCAAAGTAATTTTTAAGTACCATCTTTTTCCTCTGACACCCTCTAATTACACCAGAACTGTGATGCTGCCAAGAGGTTTCTTCTGTGCTTGTAGCTTTATTTTAATAGTTCTCCTTAGCTCCTGGCAGCTGCTATGAGTCAGTGTACTGGCTTTACAAGGAGGTGCCCCAAAGACAGCATTAAATTATATAATTTACGCAAACAAAAAGCTAGGTTGCCATTTGCTGACAGTCAAAAAGAAAGTGAAGCTGCTAGGGTTTACGGGGAGCCTTTGACTTCTATAGACAGAAACAATCATGTGTTCACTAGATAAATGCAAAAAATCTTTTCTTCCCTTCTGAAAAATCTACGTAGTGAGTGATTAAATGCCTGCCTATTTTTTAAGAATTGCATGGAAGGCAAACGGCACGGAATTAATGACAATGTGAAATAGAAATGTCTCTTTCTCATAAACCTATGATCTTTCACAAATGAAACACTATTGTACAATTGACAGACTAAATATTTTTCCCTGTATTTTATACGCAGCTGTAAAAACTTTTACACTGGAAAAAAAAAAACGCTAAGTGGTAAACTGCCATAGTAGATGGTCTTGCTTCTCATTACGTGTCTGCGTAAAACCAACAAAAACCTGACATTTGAATCAAGTTTGAGCCAATGAAAGTCACCTGAAGAAGGTACTCACTTTTTCTTTAGTCTTCGGTCCTTTTCTGCTTGGGTTCCAAGTTTTCCTAATCCCAGAGATTCCTGAGCTGCTGCCTCTGTTTCCATGTAACCTCCTGGAAAACAAACAAAACCAAACCAAACCCCACCGTATTTTCCCATAGCTCTTTACCAGTTGTTCCCCTCCTCAATCCTTCAATCCCCCTCCCACCCACCACCATCACCTATGTTGTTTCCTTAAGCCGTGACATTTGGTGTTTGTGGAGAACATCTATCACCTACAGAAGTTCATTCTGGCAAGTGTTTACTACACGGAAAAAAGTAGAAGTAGGGGGAGAAATTGGTTCCTCCTCCTTGTGTTTAGCAGAAATGTATGAGAAGAGCACCCTGATCTCCTTTGCCTGTTTTTCTTTGCCTCCTAAGGTTCAGTCTCATGGTCCTAAGTAAGCAATGCCCTCACCATTTTTTAATCTTAGTTGGGAAATGTACAAATGAAAGTGCCATCTCAAGAACTGTCTCATTGACATAATACAGCATCACTTAATGTTGTAATACTAAAGTCTTCATTTTGCTCTCATAATCTTAGAGTCTTTGATGTCATTATCCCTGCAAACTCCCAAGCCACAGACGACACAAAGAATCTGTCAGAGAAGTTAAAAGCCTCCTATGTCTCCCTGGAGGTGCCGCGTAGGCACCTAATTCCTGTCAAAGTCATGGGAATTTGAATAACTTGCGTAGAGTGACAAGGGAAGCTTGCAGTAAGTCAGGACACCTGGACCAAAATAAGATCGTATTATGAACTAAGGACACGACGGGTATTGTATGATCCGTGCTGATCACACAGTATGTCCACTAACATGACTTTCCTGGTGCAGAAGTGGAAAGATACTCTGCCTTTTTTATCGTTGCCTGGATTAAAAGAAGAAGGGACCTGCTCATGGAGCTGTCAGTACAGTCTCCTGGCTCTGGCTCCATGCTGTCCTCCCATTTGCACATGTATGTGTGCAGAGAGGCTGCAGCACTTCTTTGAAGGCTGCTTTCCGCCTGTGCTGCTATTCAGAAGGTAACTGGCACAAGAAGGAAGACAACAGTATGTTGGTGCTTGACTCCATTTGGCAATGGCAACTTCTTATTTCTCAGCTAATGGATAGTAAACAATTGTAGAGTGGACACTGGCATAATTAAGAAAGCACATTATAAATTGAAAGATTTCTATTCTGATTCATTGATTTTAACCATAAAAGAAAGCATAAATGTTATATAGCGAAACAGCATCACAGCCTTTTACAAGTCACCTTTACATGCACCTCAATCAAGTGAGAACAAAACCTACTGCTGTATCATGTTAACTTAGAAAAGCCTGGGTTTAAGCTGTCCTTTCAAAGCAGGTGTAGTTTTAACACTCCTGCTTGTCTAGACAGAATTTTTCTTTATTAAAGAGGACATTACTTCTGCAAGTCTCATGACGAGAATGATGCCTCCAATCACAAATGCAGAAAACATGAACGTACACTTTGCTTTACTTCATCTGCCTTTGAAAGTTTTACAGAATAGCTTATGAAATGTTTCTTGCTGACTCTGGAGTAAGTTTTTAATTTAGCAAATGGCTGTATAATATATCACAGCTTTTTGAGAGAGCTGTTCGCAGTACATTAGATAGAGATGGTACGAGTGCAGTGCAATGAGGGTTTATCACAGATTGGAAAGTATTCTTGGCATAATGGACTTCACCACAAGACAAACACATCTGGCCCTTTGAATAACCCAGGGTACGTTGTATTGGATGTAGTGATTGTGCCTGTCAGCATCTTAGGCATGCAGATGGCCACAATAAATGTTTCCTAACAAGCTGACCTTTGCATACACCATACAGATCAGCTTGCCTGGGCAGGGCTAAAAACCCCTGTAACGTATTGTTTGTTTTAGGGACTAGAATATTTAAAATGTAACATGGGAAGAATATGTAAGTGTCTAGTGTGGTATTCCCCAAGTGAGAGAAGACTGGATAAGTTTAAAATCAAACAAACAAATAAACAGAAAAGGAAATAAAAGGCACTTGTGCTCCCTGTAACATTCGTTTTCCTGTCTCAAATAATTAAAAGAAATCTTGAAGAATCTAGAAATCTTGAATCCTGATTCTAAGAAAGATCTCCTAAGGCATGAACTTGCCTTTGAACAATAACGGAAATGGTTTAGCAGAGATTGTAAAAGTAGCAAACTGTAAAATAATGAAACTCTGGCAAGTTTAGCATTTGAAAACTAATAATTTCACAGTTTTGCAGGGAACACAGAGCAAGGAAATCTTTTGGGTGATCACCTGGCTCTGTTGAAGTTAGTGATAAAACTTTGGAGGTTCCAATATTGCTTCTTAAATATGAGTATATATTATATGTTATTTGAGAGACATTATAGAATTAGTTACAGAAGTATTATGCGTACTTACAATGTATAATATCACTGGGATCCCAATATCCTCTGCATTGAGATGAACTTTTAAAGTGCTCTGTTAGGCATAATTGTGTGCATGTGCAAATATGCATGTAAGAAAACAAATTAATTTTTCTGAGGCTCAAAATTGTGTTTATTACCTCTCAGTATTTGATGTGCTGTTGAAGAAAAGGTATTTTCCATATTCAAAAATATAAGAAGTATGTACCTATATCAAATTAGAATGTTTAATTTAAGCAAGAGATTAAATGAGATTCCTTTATTGGTTTTGCATTATAAATTTAGGTTATGAAAACAATACAAATATACCGCAGTGCAGTGATGATAAGACTTACTAACTAGATTTCTGCAATATAGTATCTTAGTATAAATAGAACTATTAATTTTAGAGCTGCACAGATAGCGTACCTGTCATGGAATGGATTCAAGTACTACCATGATTGCTATTTTTTAAATTTTGTTTTGTCTTTAAAGTACTGCCATTGACTGGAAATGCCACTGAGTATTTTTTTTCGTTTCATATCTTAAAAATTAAGATGAGAAAACTACTCTATACTTCAGCTGCTTAATGTTGTTTCAATTTCTAAAAACATTTTGCTCCTACTTTTTTGTCAGTTAAAAGTCCTATTGTTAATTTTATACATGCTTGTAAACCTAGTTTGCTTAATTAAAATGTGCATTATCCTGAAATCTTTTCTGTTGAGCTACAGGATGGAAGCCACAAAAATTTCATTTAATTGCAAATCTTCACTAATTTCTTTTTGTAATTTCAGGAGCTAGTGTTGGGAACTACAAATAGGCTTTATCCAATTATACATATGTCCTATTAATCATGTTGGGTATTATTAAGCAATTAATCTATTGCCAGATTACATTGCTCCTGAGACAATCTTTAAAGTTCTTATTTTATTTTTGTTCATATTGCAGGGAACTGCAGGAAAGACCAACACATTTATTACATCTTTGTCCTCTATGTTCCTGAGTTACTGTGAAATCATAGATTATTATGCATAATCCATCAGTATCAATAAAATTGGTTTTATGGAATGTAAATGTGAATTAATAACCCAGTCTAAAGTTATAAAATTCTCCATCAGTGCAGATGGTGACATGCAGGTGTATTTGAGAGACTCATTTAATAGATTCTGAAATAAATTAAACTATGAAAAAGATTGAATAAATCAGTTTTATTGTTCTCATAGTGAGAAAAAAGGGAATTTAAAATGCAATTAGAAATTAGCTATTTTTTTTTCAAGAACACAAGGTTCTCACAGGCAGAGAGGAGAAAGATTGGAGTATAAATGGAAAATGCTCAGTTATTTGATTTTACTCTGATACTTTGACCTTAATATTACCTTATTTTATTCTGTACTTTTTTAGTGACGGGTTTCTTAGTTGTGATAAGGACACGCTTTAATATGAATTCAGTTTTTTAATTTCAGGCTTACATATTGCTTAAGCGTTTACAGTTACTGCAAAGTCTTAAAATTCTTTTACAGGTGTTTTGTGGTCACCATGCCAGTAAAAATTTAGTGCCTCACAAATTCGTACTATGTGACATCTTCGTGACTAGAAAAGAGCTAGTATTTTTATTTTACTGACGCATCTATACCAATTTGATGCTTGTGTTGGCATGTCAATGTATGCTAATCTTAACCTAGCTAAAGCAGATAGCCTAGCAGTATAGACTAAGGATTTATTTGCCCATCTGGGAATGCAGACTATGAGCCTTTGCTAAAGACTGTCAATTCACCTTCCATTGCTCATGCTACCTAATGTAGTTAAATAAAATTATGCTATGACTGGTTTCTTTTCACATGTGGTATAGACATATCCTGTGGAATATCACAGAGGAAAATTTTTACTAGGAATTAATTAGACTAAGGTGCTGGCAAGGGAAAAGGGCAGAAGAAGTAGGAAGAAAAGAAAGCATTGCTGTAAGCAGCGTAGCTGATTGAAAGAGTATGGTGAGGGCATTCAGTGACAGGCACTAGCAGACGCCTATTGACACAATGAAATCTGAAAAGCAACTACATTTACTTGCAAGGAACTTCCATATCGCATAGTTACACCCCTTAGAGCGGTTTATTACTTACTACTTTCTCACCTCCTCTTATATTTTGATTATTTGAGAATATGCTGTTAGCACTTTTACCCTAATTCAAGAGAGTATTGAAGCAGTAGGTTCAGTGAAGAGGACGACTCTAGTAATTTGTGCCAGAAGTCTCCTTTCATTTGTGTTATAGTTATAGTTATAGACAAATATAATTGCTGATAGCAATGAAGTTTAACGGGAAGGTTCTGCCAGACTAAAGAGAAAAATAAGCAAATTGGAAAACTGAAAAGAAGCAAAATTAAAAATGGAAAAATGACTGTGAAATGGTGATCTTGGCTTGTTACCACTAATTCCTTACTGAGCTGTCCAAGTCGAGCCTTCTCTTTTTTACCAAACAAACGTCCTATTGAAGACTTGATTCCTTTCTTCTTGGGAGCTTTGTGCAGGGAGTCCTGGCTGCTATTGACACTGCCAAGACCAATGCTTTCTGGCTCCAGTGAAGCAGGCAAACTACTACAAAATGATAACAAAGAAATTGAATAGATAACATGTCAAAATTTGCAGGTAATTTTTTATTTTCTTCTGGGCAGCTCTGCAAACAAATTAATTGGTTATACTTCAGTAATAATCTCCCCACAAGTGAAATAATCACATCTTCTTCCCTAAATGATTTAGAAACATGAAGAAATCGGGTCATTTTGGAACAGTTAAACAACAACATGATTTGAAAAGAATAATATGCGGTAAAACAGTGACATACCAATTCATGTTACAAATATCTTACCTTCTGGCATCATTGTGGTATGAAGAAGGCAGAGTATGAGTCATTCTGATAGCTCTGGGTGTTGGGGGAGGAGAAGTTTCACATTTGATTGTGGCTTTATCTTCACGCCCATCTTCTTCAACTACTGCAATCTGGGGGAGAGAGACTCCATGAGAGTAAATTAGCTTTTCAAGAACGTTTCAACATGTGCTGCACGAATTTAACAAGTGAACTGAAGCATGCATGGATCCAAGTGCAATTTTTTGAGCAAATTGGAAGGATTCTTATTTTTGAAAGAGACTATTAGGAAAGAGCAATTGCCTAAATATGGCAGCAAAGTACATATTTGAAAGAAAAGAGATTACATTTGGAGAAGAAATTCATTCCTTTTGTGCCAAACAGGTTGATCTAGTAAAGGTCCAAACATGAAAATAACCTTAGAAATGAGTGGGTCTCTTGCATTAAACAGGATTATTCAAGTAAACAGAGTTTCTCAGGGACGTAAGGGAGAAGGTAAATACAGACATAGACAGGACCACTCTCTCCATAGTTTGTTAACAGAATGGCCAGAATGCTTGAAAATAAGCATGAACAAAAAGGAGTTTTGTCACTGCATATGATGACTTATCTTAAATACCGTCTCCTCTCATGTAAAGATAAATCCCATATTCAGTGCCAATTCTGTAAACAACTTTATATTGCTCCAGAAGATTTCAAGTAATCTGACTCTGATTCCTCCAGCAAGAATGGCCAAAATACTTTTGAAGGTAATTCTTTTGTGTCCACACTTTGTTTTTAACCATGTTCCTTTAAGTTCATGCTGTAGAGGCTACTACTCCAAGGTATCATTGGTGGGCCTTGATTCTATGGCTTAGCTGTAACCCCTGTAAGCCTGTCCAGGTAGTATTAACATGATTATGTTCAGGAATCGAACGAAAAGGAGCGGAGATGATGCAGTGGCTGGCAAGGAACTCGGTTATCTAAATAGCAGAGGAATATGATAAATGTGCTCTCCCAAACTTAAAAAATCCCAGTATCATACCTTTCTCCGATGTTTTCTTAGGTCGCTTGGCTTAGATTGGTAACAAAAGCAACAACAACAACAAAAGAATGATTAATAAATCTCATCTGAGCATAACAAAATACCACACATACACACTAGTTCTTCTTACATTCAGAAGTGGGAAGCAGAGATTTCATTAATTTAATACTATCCATATTATATACTAATTATACACTCGGCGTCATAACGTAAGATAAGCCCCGACAAATATGCCATTCTGGGAAAGCAGCTATTTTATCTAAAGTTACAATCTCCTTCCTTTTCATAAGCCTAGCAAATAACAGAACATTGCAAGCTTGCAGCAGCACTTTTTATTTTTGGAGTTTTCATATAAGTCCTTCCACTACCCCCAACACAGAGGGTTTGGGTTTTTTTTTTTTAGTTTTATCTAATATTACAAATGTATTGGTGTCTCACCAAGTGTAAACACAAAAAATCATCAACAAATACCTGTCTGAAAAAGGGGGCTTTCTCTCCAGTTATCTCATATTAATGTGACTGGCATTTTCAGTCAATGGATACAAATTTACCCATCTTCTATATTGCAGCATTATTTGGCAGTAGAAGGCTGCTAGAACATGTCTTGTTCAACTGCCTTTTCATTTTTATTTTTGGTAGATGTCTCATTCATTCAAGGAGCGCTGAAGATACTCTGCAGAATTTATTTACTGCATGGACCTGGTCCATGGAAACTCATGCAGTACTGCTCCTCCAGCCAACCCCTACAGAATCATTTGGTAATTTGGACTCTAGAGACCAGACCTCTTCAGAGCTCTTCCCAACTCAAAGTTTCCACTTAGAGGATGTCTGATAGCCTGTTGTGTCTGTCCCCAGCCAGTAAGGAGGAGATATTCAACACTGAACTCCTGCCAAAACAGTGCAGGGCAGAGGTGTCCTGAAATGGTTGATGAGGGTGAGCAAGGTTGTGGGCTGTGCTGTTGAGCATGCTGTGGGATGCTACTTCTACAGCTTATGGTATGTCAAGAGTTCAACTGCAACTCATACAGACATATCCATCTGAGCTTTAGCACAGCTAGAGCTGGGTGCCAGTGAGGCCATGGCAACCTGAAGTGCAGAGACTATGCTGTCATTTTGTATTTAAATCTGATGAACCTGCTGACCCAAAGCTACTCTGTCCAAATCAAGGCAACCAGGCAGTGCAGCTGTCTGCTGGAAGATCAGTTTAACCATTGCCATTTATCTGTAGCCAAATTTCTTAGTTTAAACAGCTGGTGAAATGCAGCCAAACTGTATATTTGGGAAGGTGCTGCTTTGGTGAAGTGGGTGGCACCATAGCAGCCTGCACACACACCTCCTCCACAGTGGTCTGTGCCACCAACATTTTCATTTCTGCTGTTCAGCAATGGGAACTGGGGGCAGCAAAGAATCAGTACCACCATCTGCCACAACTGCCAGACCTGGCCTCCTCTCTGCTGTCTTTAGTTCTCAAGAAGGCAGCAAACACCATCCTAAACTGGGATGGGTAGAGAAGGATACAAGTAGTTGTTCGTTCCCAGGAAAAGGGAGCACTCAGCTAGATGATGGTAGACAAAAGTCCCTACTCCCAGCTGAGCAGAATGAACAGCCAGAATGAACACTCCCAGCTGTTCTTAGCAACATTCTTGGCTAGGAGAGTTAATTTCTGCATTCTGATTGAGATCAAAGCTCATTTCCCCTCTGCTAAGAGGCTCCACAGGGAACCAGAGCTGCTGCTTCCCAGGAATGGACCACAAGGGGACTTCGATGACATTCAGGTTATCAGAGAAATAGCAAATAAAAAATGGGGTTACACACATCCTATTCTCCTCACTGTCTGTAGAGATCAGTGGATTGGGCTGCTTTGATTCTCTCCTAGCGCTTAAAGGGATGAATTCACCCAGGCCTGCACTTATCAATATGCAACTTTTCAATATGTACTCGGCACTGGTGAGGCCGCACCTCGAATACTGTGTTCAGTTTTGGGCCCCTCACTACAAGAAGGACACTGAGGTGCTGGAGCGTGTCCAGAGAAGGGCAACGAAGCTGGTGAAGGGTCTAGAGCACAAGTCTTATGAGGAGCGCCTGAGAGAACTGGGGCTGTTTAGCTTGGAGAAGAGGAGGCTGAGGGGAGACCTTATCGCTCTCTACAACTACCTGAAGGGAGGTTGTAGGGAAGCAGGTGTTGGACTCTTCTCCCAAGAAACTAGTGATAGGACGAGAGGAAATGGCCTCAAGTTGCGTCAGGGGAGGTTTAGACTGGACATCAGGAAGAATTTCTTTACTGAAAGAGTGGTTAGGCATTGGAACAGGCTGCCCAGAGAGGTGGTGGAGTCGTCATCCCTGGAGGCGTTCAAAAAAGGTGTAGAGGTGGCACTGCAGGGCCTAGTTTAGGAGTCATGGTGGTGTTAGTTGATGGTTGGACTTGATGATCTTAGAGGTCTTTTCCAACCTTAATGATTCTATGATTCTATGAATATCAGAGTTGTACATCTTGAATATGTTGACATGTACTACCTTCACTTACTTGACTGTTGCACTGTTTCTTTTTGTCTACGACCAAAATTAAGTTTTTTGCAAATCCCTTTTCAAATCAAATCAGACATTTCAGAACATGTCCTCAAAGGTACAGTAATGTTAAAAATGCTTTGTATGATAATGTGATGGCTTGGTATCTATTCATGTGTGCTGCTTGCAATGTTGAAATATATCGGTGAAATGAATTATTGGAAAACAAAGCACTTATTTCAAGTGCTTGATATACTGTCTTGAAGAATACATACAAAATGCTGCAAGTATAAAAGAGTATACCAAATATAGAAACATGTCCAAATGATCAGATATACAAAGTAGTAGAAGATTTTAATGTCTTCTAGATATTTCTTGGAGGTTTAAACTCAGCAATAATTACACAGTAGTCTGTGGGACAACTGTATTACTTCAGAGCTTTTCATTTGTAAAGATTTTTTACACATAAATTGATTACAGTAATTCCAGTGATCAGTTCTGTTTGTTATTAATTCCACTGCCTGTTTCCTGAAGGCCCTTGATCATTATGTCCCTGGTGAATCATGCAATGCTGAAAACCACAATAACAAAAACGAAAGCCACCCAAACTTCCATATTCTAGAGAATTTGCTATCTGTATGTATGATGAAGAGGTGAATAAAGAATTAGAGACATAAGCTATTCATACAGTGAAAAGATGAAGTATTTAATACTAGAAATATCACACCTAAAATTGGCATCACAAAGTGTCTTACCAGTGTCATAACCCCCATTCTGTCCATCTCCCTGGCTGGACTGCGAGGGGTGAGTTTAGGAGTTGAGTGTCCGCTGGGAGGAGATGAGCTTGCAAGTGACGACGCAGTCACTGAGCCAGTAATGGATGTACCTTGGTGGACTCTGGCCAGATTTAAGCCTTCCAGACTCACGCTGGCCACCCTGTTCTCTATCTCTTCGGCACGCAGTTCTGTCGACTCTTTCTCTTCTTGGATTAACCTTATTAAATAAAAGAAGAATGTGGTTGCATTTGTCTCTGCATACCCCAAAAGCAAAGCTAAAAAAATGTTTCCTTTCAAATGAGATTCAAAAGAAAAAGAAAGCAAACATGAATAGCATAGAGGAACTCCAAAATAATATTGAAAAGGGTATTTTTAATCACCAGAATTATAAAAATACTTTTCTTAATTCCTCCATCCTCAAAAACTGTTTGAAGAATCTGCCCAACAACAAGACTTGACATATGACAATTCAGGAAGACTGGTGCCTTTGCAAAGCAGACAGTACAGGGGAGGAAGGGTTAACAATCCAATTTACCATAGGAAACTAATTCCAATCTTAAGTTGGCTTCATCTGATTTTCTGTTGCTAAAGCACGAACACAAATTTAAAGTCAAATGGAATTGGGCCTTTAAGAAGCGAATTGCTAAGATAACCCATATTAATAAAACAAGAGAACATGCAAAACAATTTGTCCATTTCATCCCTACAAATTGATGAAAAATGACAGTTGTTTCTAAAGCACTGAGTTTTTAAGTGTATTTCATTAAAATAGCTCTCTTGTTAACAACAAATATAAGCTTCTTAGACATACATAGCCTCAACTGGATGCTTCCACTGGGTTCTTTAGGTTTGATTTTTAAGGGTGATTGCACCTAGAATGATAAAATATGTTTAAAATAAAACATTTGTTTTTAAGTCCTTTGCCCATAAATCCATGTTAGAAGGAGTCTTTTTTTTTGTGAAGAGGAGGAAAAAGTGTGAAGGATCAAGGTATAAATGAGACAATATGAAGTTTGGGGAGGCTGAAACTGTGAACCAGGCTTTTCTGAGTAAAATGAAGCAAGTACAATAACTGAAACTGTAATACACTGAAAAGAGAAACCTACAAATTCCCGTGCTGTGATAAATCTTCTTCCCTAACATCCTTTTCAAAATTTCTATAAAATGTCGCCAGTTCTTTCTGAAATGAGGCATGGCAGGAACTTAAAGGAAAATAATATTTTGAAAGGGAATTATAACAATCGTTTTCATTTTAGTAATCTAAATTCTGAATCATCTTGTATAAAAAAAAATCTAAGGCAAAATACATTTTTAATCCCTTCTGATACCTCCAATCATTTGATAAACCCTTATAGTGTTTGTCAAGAATAAGAAAAAAAACAAGCCAAGAAAATGTGAAATGCAGTACAGTTTATAAGATTATCCTTGTAGAACCATTTTTCCTGAAATGTATAAAAAACCTGAATACAAAATTAGTTACCTGGTTCTTTAATAATGACAGTGATGGTAATGAAAGCCTATACTTCAGAACAAGCTTAGCAGCAGGGGAAATAAACTACTCTCAGTGGACCTCCAGTAAAAATGGCTACATACAATGTGCACCCTTGCCTCCTTTTTGAGAGAAAACTGTACCTAGCATCTAAGGCAAGATCCTGTGTTAAGTAAAACAGTGATCTGATTCAGGATGGCACAAATAATATCCCACTATGTCACCTGCATGTACAATTTCTTGTGAAAACCTTTTACTGTATTACTGTTAAATTGTCAGAATGCTAGTATTTTTTAAAACAAAGACATTTGTTGCATCTACAGCTTCCTGAATTGGTCACAGCACTGACTTCTTTGTAATAACAGAAAACATGGATAAGGTTCTCTCTTTTACATACACTGTTTTAAGTACATTTACTCTCCCAAGAACAACATTTCTCTTTGACTCTCTTTCTTGACAGCTGTAATAAGAGATTTTAGAAAATAGCAGAGTAATCCTATCTGAATGAAGAAATTCTGGGAGTAGTGAAAATGCAAAGCTGTAGATCTATAACAAAAAGTCTCCCCCATGAACAGAAAAGTTATTCAAATTCAATATATTCCAATAGAGTTCTCCCTTTAAAGTTACCTTGCCCAGAGAATGACTGAGATTTGGCAAAAGGTAATCTGGTTTTGATTATATTTCTAACCACAGCCTTTCTGTCTATAGTATTACCAGAAAGTCACTAATACATTAAGTAATCATCTCCTTCATCTCCTTCTAGAGAAACAGTCACTAATGAGAGGATGTTTTTCATACACCAAGTTTTCAAAAGTTACTCTTCCTAAAACACGTGTAAGAATGCTTTAAGCCTAAAATATGGTTTCGTTTATAAAACTCACTTAATTAAGATGTCATTGGATTCTCTATCACTCCATTAAATTTGCACAGAAATTATTAAAATACATTCAATCCACCACCTATTATTTCCAACCACTATAACCCAACCTGGAGCATGAAAAATCACATTGTGTGCCTCCACAGAAAATCAAAACCATGTCTTAGAAAACGTGGCTTATATGAGATGTAACATAGGAATAATTATCAGAAGAAAGCATGAAGAGCACTGAAATAAAACTTTTCTGATAGGAGATGAGTAAGAGGAGTCATGCAGAACAGTGAAAAAGACCTTGAAAAGAGGACTATGAACAGCGATCTGTGGAATTTGCCCAATGTTAGCCTTCTCTAACGTATTTCTCTTCAATTGGCCAGCAGTTCTTCACTTGGAACATTTTTTGAAAGAAAATTTATGCTTAGGAAATGAAGATGCCATTGTTATCTTCACACAATCAGTACCCTCACATGAAAAACAGACACATTGTCAATCCTTTAAATGTACAAGCGGTTTCCTAATTGTTATGAATGGTACCTGAACTCATGCACTAAAGGAAGCTTGAAGCTGTAATCGTAAGTGCATCACAGCTGGCTCAGGCTACATACCTGATTTCTTTATTGATTGCATCTAGCTGTTCCTGAAGCATCATGGCCAGAGTCTGGGCATCGGAATGGCCACTTGGTGACAGGAGGTCCATGGAGCTGAAAAGTGTTTCTCTATCATCGTCATCGATGTCAGACATTTCAGTGTCGCTTTCAAATGGATGGCTGCTTAAAACGCCAATCTGCTGAGTCCTATTCCACTCGTGATCTCCAAGTGATTTTACCTGAGCAGGAATTAGGATGTACATGACTTATTCCATGGAAAACAACTGCAAAGTTGAACTTCTATAAAATGGGAAAGGAAAACAACTAACATTTAAGAATACTTATTCAAAGATTTATTCACCATTAATATTTGCAATATTACTGCAGATGAGGTATTTTCATATAATTTCTAATGCTGTTTAAAATTAACTATCAGGAAAATTTACGCAAAAATATACCCAGAAAAGACAAATAGTCAAGTATGCTTGAACTTTGATGTCTGAACTTCAACCTTTTCTGCCTTCATTTTAGTATAACCGCACTCTTGTCTGAGTATGTATAGTAAAAAAGCCTGCTATGTGGGTTTT
>WAAD01022031.1:18616-58191 GCA_013389945.1 Fregata magnificens | reverse complement strand
GGTCATAGAAGGAGATCAGGTTGGTCAGGCAGGACCTGCCTTTCATGAAGCCATGCTGACTGGGCCTGATCCCCTGGTTGTCCTGCACCTGCCCAGTGAGCGCACTCAGGATGAGCTGCTCCATGATCTTCCCTGGCACCGAGGTCAGGCTGACTGGCCTGTAGTTCCCCGGATCCTCCTTCTGGCCCTTCTTGTAGATGGGCGTCACATTTGCTAACTTCCAGTCTTCCGGGACCTCCCCCGTTGACCAGGACTGCTGATAAACGATGGAGAGCGGCTTGGCAAGCTCCTCCGCCAGCTCCCTCAACACTCTGAGGTAGATCCCGTCCGGCCCCATAGACTTGTGAGCGTCCAGGTGGCGCAGCAGGTCGCTGACTGCTTCCTCCTGGACTGTGGGGGGTTCATTCTGCTCTCGGTCCCTGTCTTCCACCTGAGGGGGCTGAATACCCTGGGGATGACTGATCTGACTATTAAAGACTGAGGCAAAGAAGGCATTAAGTACCTCAACATTCTTCTTGTCCTTGGTGACAATGTTCCCCCCTGCATCCACCAGAGGAGGGAGATTCTCCCTGGCTCTCTTTTTGCTGTTAATGTATTTGAAAAAACATTTTTTGTTATCTCGTACAGCAGTGGCCAGATTGAGCTCTAGCTGGGCTTTTGCCTTCCTGATTTCCTCTCTGCAAAGTGTTACTTCTAAAGTTTATTCTATTTTATCTTAATAACATTTAAAATTTGAAAGTTTCCTTGTATTTTACTTGTTCATGAGTCTCTGTGGAACATGTAGGTACGTCTATATCAAGCATGAGTACAAAAGATAAAAATATTGCTTCTACTGAAGTCCGTGAAGAATCTTCTAGTGACTCACATAGGGAGAGCACTTCACACTTAAACTCTGTGAACTCCTCTTCTTTGATATTTAAGTGTATTGAATACCTTTTTAGTTATCCTGAGAGAGTTGTTACACTTGGCAAATTTCCTGTTTTCTTCCTCTGGCCAACCAGGACCCTTCTCATGTTCCTCTAAACTTTGGACTTGTCTTTGCTGCAAGCTTGAGTTACCTGGGGTTACCTAAGAGTAAGACAACTCCTCTGGCTTCATCTGTCTCCGGTGAAAGTGGTACTCAGGCAGCAATGAGTTTTTGCTTTAGTAGCCCAGGGTCTCCATGCCTTTACCATCTCTAGCAACAACGGTACTTGGATTTCACTCATTCTCTAACAGGTCACTCATCTGAGGTGAAATGTAATGTAGAGGGGTTTGATTTATGGGGGTTGATGATAGAGTGAGATTGCACTTGAAATTATTCCTTGGATTAAGAGTGTAGTATCTACAAGGTTTGAAATGGATGCAGTTATAGTTGTTGTCAAGAAAATTATCTTTCAACCATCACAAAGAAAGTAAAAACATTGCTAATTCTGAGTGTTAGAGAGGGAAGAAGTAGAGGTGAAAATCATAATCCATTTGTAGCCCTCTGCTCTGGCATCACACGAGTCCTGGCACCACCATGGAGATCCTGAGAATTTCAGCACAGGGATGATGGAAATGTTCTTTGAAACACATTCAGACTCAAAGGTTTGAAAATGCTAGTGTCTCATCTGGAAATTTATTGAGGGAAAAACACAGTGTGTCTACAAACAATCATTTTTCAAGTTCACAGAAAATTTTGGTGTCAAAATCTTCCTGGATATTTAACAGTTGTCCATAAGTATTTATCAGCTTATAGCATTAATGTGATCCCATTCCGCTGTCAGACCTTCAGGGACCTAGGAAGTCCAGGACAATACATAATGTCAGAACTATTTAATCAGTTCCTTTCAATCACGCTGATCAAAAAATCCCAGATTAAGACAGGGTAAGAACCTATATATGCCTAGAGGAAAGAGCACACATAGATATATCATATTTCTAGGTATATTTATTGCTGCATAGAAAGTATGAAGGGTATGGTCCCTTTATATCTCAGCTAAGCTCTCAAAATAGCAGCTATGTTGACTTATTTAATACACAAATCTTCTGCTGGGCAGGTGGTTTTGCTGAATATAATCCAGAAATGAAACACAGAAGTGGTGCAGATGCAACTCAAAACAAATTTCTTTTAAAATTTGAGCAAATAGTCATGGAATTTGTTCAAAATATTTAGTTGGTTCTAGCCATTATTCCTTCTATTGAAGTTTACAAATACTTCAAACCATGAATAGTAAGAAAATAATGTTGCTAATGTTGTGAAGTTTTGTTTTGTACATTGACCTAGGAAGGATTTCATTTTCTTTTGATACACATAGAATACTGAATTCAGCTTCAGTTATTGTTAAACAAGCAGAAAATGTGTAGCTTAGTTATAATATCCCAGTTGTACCTGTTAATTGATAAACATCTGCCCAGAAAGATACTAATTTTCAGACAAAAATTGCGTAGTTGCTTGATATCCTTGTATTGAATTTCAATGTGACTGAACTAATGGCATAAATATATGGAAAGCATATGAAATGACAGCATTACATGTTCAAAATGTGACTCATGTTCTGCTTCAGTATGAAGTAAATAGTGTTTTTTAACATTTGTTTAAGGCTTGAGTGATTGAGGGCAAGGCACTGCTAGGAACATACCAGTGGAGCATCCCGTAAGTACAAATGTGCAGAGTTCATCCCAAAGAAGTCTAGTTGGAAATTAGTAACTCCCCTTTGCCTGAAAAGGATTTTCACTGTAGTGACTACACAGTGCAAAGCACAAACCATTGGCAGAGTAAAATAGCCAGGGTAGCTGTAAAGCGCCTTGCCTTTCTGTAAACGGAGAATGGATAATTTTGCCAGTCCCCTGTCTACAGGACTTTTGGGCTATACCAGCATTCTGTCTTCCCCTGGGAAGCTGTACACTAACAGTGCATCCAGTGCCTTGCCGCTGTAATTGATGCATGGTGAAGAACGTAGATATGACTTGTAAGCACAAAGCCCTCTTGTGACCTGTTCCTGAGAAGGTCACCTTGTCTCTAATGCCTTCTTTCTAGTACCCCATACGATGATGTGTTATATGATAAGGATGCTAACACAATGATGACACGGTCCCTCCTGGGTGAGCCATGTTAAACCAAGTCAGTTGGAAGCTCATAGGAATAATACATTTGCCAGGCTTGGAGACTATGTTTCTTCAATCAAATATCAGCAAAATTTTTCCAATTTATCACTTAGAGACATACTCTTAGATCTAATTTTTTACTGGTGCATAATTTAAACTGTACTTTTGCCTCAAGCCCAGTCAAGGTTAATTTGTATCTGTAAATCCTAATGCAACAAACAAAGTGTGTCTGTCCATCTGTGAAATGCCCATGACATTTTTCTACTCAAGTCTAGCAGTAGAAATACTTAGCGCTCTGGATAGTGACTCATTCCAAATGAAACAGAATATCTTTGTGATAATATTGCACATCACAGCTGTAGGTTACCTAAATAGGCATTATATCTATTACTGTTCTGTTACATTGTTCAATACAACTATTATGTTCCATCAAAAATGGGAAAACATGTATATTATGGGTAGCAAGAAAACCAGCAGGTTGATAATTGCTCTATGCTCACTAATGTGAATTACTAGCTGGCTCATCTATAATTGTAATTAACACCTCCTGTCTCAGCTATGCAATTAGCTGATGTTGCTACAAATTTTTGTTATACATTTAATCTTTATCTTGTTTCTCTGGCCTGCTCTTGTATTAAATTTATAAGTAAATCTACAAACTATACATGGAGCTGCCATGGCAGTTACTCATTAGTCACAGGAATTGTAACTAGAGGCCCACATACATAGGCTGGCTGTATCTCCAGTCGACACACTCCATTCTGGTTCAGTAAATGTGTCTGCTGTGTATCCTTTCACATTTGCTGTGTCTGTTCTAGCTTAATTTGAAGTCATGCCGTGAGCTTTCTGTGCCCACAGTCACTTTATGAACTCTTCTTCTAGAAACCATGTTTTGGGAAGTCCCAAAGAGAGCAGGTAAGAAATTCTGGGGCAAAACCAGTTTCTACTAGAAAGGTTTTGAGGGGAGAGATCCAAAAAGCCCTGGTTAGGTTGTGTGAGGTGCAACCTGCCACCTTGCCCGCCTGGCTGGTTCCCAGCTGCCAGGCTCAGGAGCTGCCCAATTCCTTGGCAGCCCCCAGAGTGGGTGACCACCAAGTCCGACTCCCTCCGCTTCCCACTCCTCCGGCCCTGGGGCTCCAGGGACACAGGGCTGCCCTGCTCCCGCAGCCTGCCAGCTGCCAGGGAGCTCCCTGCTCCGGAGGGACTGCAGGGTGCCCAGCTTTGGCAGGCAGGCAGCTCGCCTCTCTTGGCAGGCAGGCAGGCGCTTTGGCTCCTGGGCTGCCCAGCTCGCCTGCTCCTGTGCTGGGCAGGCTTCCCTGCCAGATGGGCAGGGAAGAGGCAGGCTCCCCGCGTGGCCACCTCCCTAGGCAATCTGGGAACCTGGGATCTCCGGGAGCACATTTTGGTTTTGAAAGAAAATGTACACGGAGAAATTAACACAGAGAGAGCAGGAGGATGACTTTTCAGCATGTTGCTGATTCTATTTTGTTCTGTGCGAGGACTCCCTTGGGTTTAGGCAGAGCACCTCTCTTTGCAAGTTCTCTGATTCCACTTTGGGGCTTGCTCACAAATGCAAACCAGTGCATGGACTGTGCCACCACAGCCGAGCTCACTGTAGGGTTTCTATCACTTCCAAGTGCAGAGAAGCCCTACAGCGTTTCTGCTGCTTTATACTGTGGAAAAAATGAACCGTACTTAAAATTGTGCATAATATTGGGGGAATTTTCATCTGATGTGCCAAAAACGCAAAGTCCTTTTAGGCCCAAAATTCTGTTTCCATAAAGCAAGCAAAAGTATGAAAGGCACTTCCTTGGGCTTGCCATCATCAAAGAGGCCCTCTGGACACCCTTCCTACATAGTCTGGTGTTGTTTTGGACCGAGGAAATAAAGGAGAATAGATGGAGTTCAATCCAGTTCTTTTCAGCTCAGAGATGAGTTTTTGACACTAGGTGGTACTACAGACAAAGGCCAATATTTGCAATCTTTGATGGTTAGGGATTGGCAGCTCTAAACCTGGCATCTGATTTGGTGGCCTGATTATCGGCTTCCACAGCTCATATTATGCCTGAGATAAATATATTCTATTGGACCAGTTTTTGGAGTGTTGTGCTATGTGACTTCTAGCTCCTTGCAAAATTTGTCTCTGTTATCAGTTAGGATTTTATCAGGTAATCCTTCAAAAATCTGTGAAATTATTTGACATAGTTTAGGGGTGAATCTAACACCAGATATCACTTGCTAATACAAAAAGGCATGTATAACATTTTGAGCCTTCTGTGTTCAATTCTGAAAATATATTTCTCGTGAGCAACACTGGGAATATTTTGCTGCTTCAGCTGCCCCCTCAACACTTTTCACTGTATAATATGTTTTATGGCTTTATTTAAAGCAGGGGCATTTCTGAAGATAGTCTCCTTTCATTTAACACCAACCTCCACTCTCAGATGGATGAACATGTTATTTCCTTGAATTTTCACTCCTGTTTCTCGGTTTCTGCTTTTTTTCCTTTCTGTTTCTCTGCAGCTACCTCAGCCTCAGTCACTGCTTGATCAAGGCTCTCTACTCCTTCTTGTAATGTGCTGTGCTTGTTTAGGAGTGTAGAGTCTTACATTTGTTACCCGAGTCTGTAGAAGCCATTAGATGTGATTGTTGCTAACAGGTAAAGTAGGAGTGAAACTTCTTTGGATGGTGAAATGTGTTTGATGCCAGAAGCAAGGAACTCCAGCCCTGAAAAATCTATAACTAGTTTTTAAACTTTATTTTCTTCTTCTTTTCTGTAGTATCCTGGCTTTTAACAGTCGAGATCTTTACTGTGTTTATTACTGCAGAAGTTAAAATCAATGTGTACTAGATATCTCTTCACAGGCATCACAATGAACCGCCTGCTGATCCCATGTGAGTCAAACCACCCTTAAAATATGTTTTAATAAAAATACTTTATGTAGAAGACAAGAGTAAAATGGTTACAACAATATGAGATGGCTGGTTTTTTTCTGAAAAATACATAAGCAACACTAAAACTACACTATTACATGTACAAAATCTGTCATCAACAGTAGATTTAATGGTGAAAAGATTGATTTTTAAATAAATAAACATATTGACAAGCAAGTGAAGAGCAGATAGCACACTTTTGAGCACTGTATAAATACTGACAAGAGAACTGCTGTGTTCAAATCATTTCAAAAAATAAGAGAGAGCAATAAAAATTATTCTGTGTTTCTCCCAAACCAGTAAGCTTTTCAGATTTAGCTTTGCTTAGTTGTATATACACAAGTATGTATACTTATTTAAAGATTGTCTTGTACTGAGGTAAACTGAACATGTAGGCAGTTAGATTTTTTTTTAATTGTCTTTGTAATACAAAGACATAAATGCTTCCAGCTGTACATATGAAAAAAGATAAATAGAAGTGGACATAATAAAAATTTTACTTCAATACACAACTATGTGCTCCACCAGGAATTGTTTATACTAGAGAATGGATATCCTCAGTAGTATCTCTAAATTAATTAAAAAAGATTTGTTTCTGCTTTTAAAAGCAAAAGGAAAGTGGAGCTAGCTGAGGTCAAAGTTCAGACAATTAGGCTGAAGTTTTGAGTTCCTAATTTCTAACCATGTGAGGCTGCAAGATGAGGTATGGCTTGAGCTAGTGAGGTTTGTGTGGTGAATCCCAAGTGTGTGTAGCAGGCCTAGATATCACTGGTTGTAGGCTGGGATTATTAAGTGATGAGGTTCACCCGTTAGGGTGCATTTGACTCATCATCTTCAGCTGAGACCTAAGCTCACAAATACTTAGCAATAAATTGTAACTTTACAACTTTGCCAGGTTGCTATGCATTGTGTGAAGAGAAGCTCTTGTGGCAGCTGATGGAAGCATTATCCAAAATCAAATACAATGTCCCTGAAGGAAAGAACAGAGCAGTGACAGCTGCCACAACCCTTCACAGCCAGCACCATGCTCCGCAGGCTGACAAGGTAGGGCAGGTGGAACCATAGCTTCGCTCCTTTGCTCAGGATGTCTGAGCACTTCTACAGGTTTTGAGTGCTCTGGGTTTTATTTGCTGAGAGCATAGACTATGTTCATTTTTGTCCAGATGCTAAGATTTGGGGGACAGAAACAAACCACACATAACCATGTAGGACAACACTTGATACGCTCCTAATACAGCTATTGAGGTCATCCTGATTGTACCTTGATTTGTTTTACTGCATAAATGGTTAACGTCTGCTTTTATATGTATTGCACTCACTTTCTCTTTTCCTTTTATTTAAAATGAGATTAAATGTCTCCTAAAATACATGTGGTAATAAAAAGTAGTATTTGAAGAAAGAGTCAAGAGAGAGATCATATTAAAACAATTTGACTTAAGCAGCAGATTATAAATAAAATCAATATTGCAAGAGGACAGTGGTCTAAATGCATTTTAATTGCATGACAAAATGCCTACCCCAAATCAATCCAAAACTTTAGTGCTAAACTCTGCTTTTGTAGAGAGAAAACCCATTGCAAACTCATAACTTCAGCTGGCTTCTCTGTGTGCTTCTTGTTCCTGAACAGGTTCTCCACAAGGACACAGCTGACGAGGGCAGCCCTGCCAGGCTGGAGCTCTGGCCAAGGCCAGGGCTCTTGGTGCCTCAGGGTAGGGCACGTCAGTTAATCAGAGACAGTGAGACTAACACCCAAACTGTTTCTCTAAGGCTTGGCACATGTACGACATGGATTATTAGTACACCCTAACAAAGATTTTTTAAAATATTCTGCGTAATAATGAGGTTGCTGGGGGCAATACTGCTGGAGTTATCAATACTTGGATTGCAATCATTCCTTTTCCCCTGTTTGAGAGATGTAGGGGAGAGCCTATGCTGCTGGGAGTGTAAGTGGAGGGGACAGTTCTTGAGGAAGCTTCTGGGTAAAGCTTGGTCCATATGCCAAGCAGACCCTTAGAGACTGTATCTTGGAGAGACTTCAAGTTTCTCCATGTCTTGGCTACTGTGCTGATGGTGGCCTCCTCCTTTTCCCCTCTAACTGGTTTGCAAAGGGCTGAAGAGGTGATTCATGGAAGATGAGGGACTCAGAGCTGGGACCATCAGTGAATGCCTTGTCAGGCTCTTCAAACACAGCGGTGGTTTATTTTTGGTTAGTTTTGTCTTCTGCCAAATGGTACACAGATTTCATATGCTTACTCTTTTTGGGGCAATGAGCCGTATCTACTGAATGCCTGGTTCTGGTATTACCTATGAAAAAGTACTGTAGTGATGCATTTTTTTCAAAGTAAAGCTGAAATTTTAACTAGCATACTATTTCCACATGAAATAACTGGAATGCATCTGTATTACTTTTATAAGGAGCAGAAACACACTTGGATGGCTAAACCAGGTTTCCTTTGTCATCTTCCAATGTCAACTTTATTTCCTTTTTTCCATTCTACTTTCCTTTAGCACTGCAAAATTATGATTTCTATAAATGGCACACATAAAAGATTAATTGTCTATCCTTCAGATATTACGGACGCTTATGCTGGAGCCAGGCATCATGGCACTGCACTCTGCAAAGTGAAAACTCTGAGCTTCAAAGGCACTTAGGGAACTGACTCCATTGATTTCAAGTACTCAAATATCTTAGAGACGCTGAGTTTTAGGAAACTAACTGTCATTGACTTTCAATTAGGATCTTCAGAGTTAAATCTTGCAAAATGCTGAGTATTCCTAAAATTCAGTGAGTAGCCACAGCTCTCCCTAAAAACAATTGGGTTTGAGGCTGCCCAACACCTTAGAAAACTGCTCAGCACTTTGCTGGGTCAAGCTTTTAAAAAATGTTTGTGTCAGGTTCCTATAATCAGTTTGAAAATTCATGGCCACTTTTGGAAATGCTTGCAGATCCTGAGTGTGCAGCTTCAGTATGGGATATTAAAAGTGGTTCAGTAACAGGAAGATTTTATAATAGACAACCAGACATAATCACCTTATTATGAGGCTCTCCTAACAGCTCAGAGAAAGCTTTGTTGTTCTCTGACCATTTATTCACATTTAAAAAGTGATCATTCTGTCTCTCTTAAAGAACCACAGCCTTCCACTGTATAAATAGTGCTTTGAATGTTACAGAGTATTGACTCCACGTACCATAATACAGTATTATGTCAAACCAGCTGCCAACTGCAGTGTTTGTCCACGTTTTTGGTATGGAATCTTTTCTATCTGGATATGAAGAAATCTGTGATTCAAATGACAAAGTTATTTCATCCTCCAATGAATATTTTCTCTTTTGTCAGGCAAATGATCTTACTTAAAACCAAAAAGAACTGAGGCACTGAGTTTTGAAGACCCTAACTTTTAGTCTGCTCCCTGAAGTGGACCTCAGAGCTGTGTGTCAGGCATGAAGGCTCCCTGAGCCGAGCAGGGCAGGGGTTAGGCATTGCAGGACAGAATTCCAGGAAATGATGCCCTTAGTAGGCTAATGCTTCCAGCTCGTCTGAAGGAGCACAAGAAGTATGAGAAACCAAAAAGTTTTAAGTGTCTGAATCCCATCCTCTTCCAGGGACCATTTTTTTCTTCAGGATTTTGAGAAATAAAAATAAACTGCAGTGCATATAGATAGATACTCCATTTCTAAACCGCATTTAAGGACACCCTGAGAATACTTTGTTAATGAATATAAGCAAAGGAATGCTTCACTGTCAGGCTCTGTACCAGGCTGCTCATAAGGCTGAATGAAATGCTAAAGATCATGGCCAGAAAAATAATTTGCGAAACCTGTAATTAAAAAGTGAGGTGCATTGACAATTTCTTTGGGATTTTGCAATTTTATGATTGTGCATCATCCACACAGTTTTCAGGACTGCAACTTTCAGCTAACTCTATTTTAGACACTTCAGCTTTTCTCAAAACATGACAACAGGCACCACACTGTATTAAAGAATCATGGCAGGGAATATTTAAGTTAAAAGTGTAAAGTTTGTTTAAGCAATGATTAATTTTCAAAGTACAATTAAGGTATTTTTATTATTAAATATTTAAAAATTTATTTTAAATTAATGGTCTAAAGATATATTTTTTCAAAAAATTGAAAATGTAGCTCATTATAGACTTCCATGTTGCTATATCATTCTTGTTGATTCATTTTTATTAATTAAAAAAACATTTAAAGGTGCTTTTATCCCAAAATAATGCCTGCATGTAGATTTACACAGATGAAACAGGTGCAACTAGAAAGGAAACTGCTATTTTAATGCAAATATACAAATAAACCTAACTTTGTAGTGTTTTGTTGACTTTTCAAACCTCCTAAAGGAATACAAAATATATTTTCAGCTTCTGTTTCCAGTTTCAGCCTAGAGTTTTTATTTCCTCTTGGCTTTCATAGTTCAGAAAAATTCTTAACTGTTGTCAGTATAATTAATATCGGTTCTACTTTCTGGTTTCCTATGGCAGCAATTTTTAAATTGCCAGTGATAGTAATTTTTTTAAGTATTTGATTATTCCTTGAATTACTTTGCAAGTGTTCTTTAATTCTTTCTGAATCAATTCATGATAGATTTCTATATGGTAATCAGTTTGAATATCTAAAATAAGCATTAAAGAAATCCTAACTGGCAGACTTAGCTTTTGGCTGTGAATAACTGGAATAAGTTCAGATAATTTTTGGTGCTCTAAAGGTTATTCTAAATGTCATAGTTAAAGAAAGTTTGGTTTGGCAATGAACAGTAATTGCATAGTAATACGATAGTAATATTTATAGAGAAGTCAAGGATATTTCAGATGGTCTTACTAATATCACTTTAAAATTGCATTACTTTGGGAGGTACTGCCTTCATATTAGGTGCATTTTAATAACAGTCTAACTCAGCTTCTCTATCCCTGCTGGGAATCAAACAAGCCCCTTTCTTGTGAATTAGTGTTAATAAGTCTTCAATAGATTCAGCTGTGGGATAATTAACGACTCACTTGTTCTCGCCAGAACAGTTCAAGTGGGCTTCATGCAGCATGCTGAGCTATTATCCTCTGGTGGGGTCATGCATCATGTCAGCCAGTTAACAGCAGTGGCTGCACAACATATTTGGAAATGATATAATCAGAATAACCCAAACTTTTAGACCCTGCTTGTGAAGGTTTCGGCCTTCTGCAGGGAACAATTGAAGGACTTGGCACAATGTACTTACAGTGATAAGCATACATGACAATTGACTCCTAAGTTACCTGAGTTCAGCTTCCTTTTCTGCAAAGTACAGTGATTTATGACATAATCATGCTGTTTACTTTCTTATATTTATAATCATCTTATGAGCACTTACAAAGATGTGGCACATCACTGTGCTAATTCCTACCCAACAGGTGAAGAGGGTGGGAAAAACCCTTCTGCTATTGCAATAACATTTGCTGTTATTTAAGTGTGGCTTTCCTGGACCGGGAAGGAGCTGCAAGGGGAGACAGTAGAACTCCTCACACTTAGTCTTTCTTTGTTATGGTGTGCTTGGATGGAGAATGTCTGCACAGCCATCTAGTCCCCCCACTTTCTCCTGCCATTCAGTTGCTGACTGCATTTGATCCTGTTAGTTATCACTGGTATCATGTTAACACCGAGAGGGTCTACCTAGTGATCTGGGCCCCTGTGTGGGATGTTATATATACACAAAATAAAAACATGATCTCTGCTCAGGTAACCATGTAGACCATGTTAACAAATGTACCTAGAATTTCAAAGGGAGTTCTTTGTAAGGGCAGTAGTGTTATACCCAGGAGATTCATTTGACACCACCTGTATTTGTCTCTGTCGATGGATTCCTTCTCTATCCATTAAGCTCTTCCTGCAAGAAAATCTGTTATAACCACCTGAAGTATGCCTTCGTTAGAGAGTTTGTACAAGTGCTGTTGTTCCTCCTGGCTGGGCTCCCATTCCCTTTTCTATGAGCTATTTCTGTCTTTTGGGCTTTTCCTTCTTAGAGGTTAGTCCTAATTGCTATTTTTCTTCTGAGCCTCTTCATGCTCTCTGTCCCTCCTTGGACAACTGCCTTTTCTGCAGAGCCCTTGTATTTCTCTTCTCTCAGCTTTCCCTCAGATTTTAGCTGTTTGTGATCTCATTCTTCAGACCTCATCTGGGAATTCTTTTAGGAAATAATGGGATAATTTCATACAGGCCCATGCTTTAACTTCTTTACACATACTATATTAACAACATGTGAGGCAGGAGTGGTTTTGTAAGGAGCAGGTACAAATAGATGCACAGAAGTATCTTTAAGTTTTAGATATACCTCGTTCATAATCCTTTTCTGGCAGTATTTTACGTTTCTACATTTTTAGGAAAAGCTTTCCTGTCTCTGTCTTGTCCCCTTTCTTCTGCTTAATTTCCTTGAGTGACAAGAAAAAGAAAGGAAGACGACTGCATCTTTAACAGTGGAAATCTATTTATGAACCATCTGGACCAAAGTATATCACATATCAACAATATGCCATCTCCAAAGACTTTTTTCCCAAGCACTTTAGGCCCAAATCTGGGATGGCCTCACTGATTTTCTCTGTAGCGGGTTCTCTGACACATCTTGTTGAGCTGAACGGAAGACCACACTCGGTGCGGTGAATTCTTCCTGACCAGTCGTTGGCAAGCAGCAAGATCCACTCATGCAGGCTCCATTTATACCTGTTTAATGCAGTGACTGAAAATGTTTAAATAGTTGTTCAGATTACTCACTGTCTTAGCTACTGTGAGAAATACAAAAAATGTGTGCATTTACTGATCTGCTCTGTAACAAAGCTCACCGAATAGTCTGCCAGCTGAAGAGCAATTTAACTGGAAGGCTGCTGCCAGCTACATCAAATACATGCTCTTCTTTTAAACTGCTGAGATCAATAATGTACGTCTGATGGCAGAATGGAATCAGTGTCCTGAGCTGAGCCTGTACTGTTCATTTTATCTCACCAAACCTCATCCCTGACTCATCAGCAGAGCTTGACTTCCCTTGTTGGATTGCCAGTGGTGGCAATTTTCTAGCGTATGTGATGTAGTCAGTATCCACAGAGGGTTAGGGTGACATACCAAGCACAATTTATTTAAACCAAGATTTGAATGAAGGTCTTTGATGGGAAAAGTGTCTTCTATTAAAATGCAAATCTCCAAATCTTTCAGTGTAAACCATTTACAAACCAGCATGTGATCACAAACGGTTCATCTAGGAGGAGAATATCTTAAATAACCCCTTTTGAGTGGTACACTTGAGACTAATCAGTTGTCCCATGTATCACACTCTTACATTTACTCTGCACCTGGAGATACTGCACATTTGTTGATGTATTTTATTTTGGCGATATCATTGTGATTATTCTTCTTTGTAACACATGGTGAAGCAGAATAAATACGTCCTTCATCGTTGTTATGAATCTTCTCTCTGCCTCTTCAAGTGTGCTATCAGTGTAAAACAGACATCTCTTAACTATGTCTCTACTCTTTTCCTCAATATTCACCATGCAGTGCTATAGTAACTAATGGCTAGGCCATTTAGATTAGATAGAAGAAAGCAAGTTATTTGAATCATATGATATCATAATGCTTTAAGTTGTTTTATGTTCAGTAGATGTAAAAGTGATTGAAAGCACAGAGGCCCAGGCAATTACTGGGGTTTCGTTTATGCTCAGTGCAAAGAAGTGCCTGCTTCTGGTATGTTGTTTGACCTAGGTGTAGATATGCAAAATTAATAAGAATTTTATCCTGAAGAGTTTACTTCTTCCCATTGACTATAAAGGGACCCTAATGAAACTAGTTCAGACTTAAATAATACCAGTGCTAATGCTAATACCGATACTAATAAATATTTTTCAAAATGGAATTCTGTTGCCTAAACTTAGGTGTTGAATGTCATCTCAAGGCTCCCAGATATCCCTGTCTCCAGTTGCTAGTAAAGAAAGACAGAGGTGTCCAGCAGGTTCTGTGTCATTCCTGCTAACTCCATGTAGGTGGCTTAGATATCCTAGAAGATCTAAAAAGGCTTTAGACCCCCGTGTTTAGACACCTGGCTTACTTCTCAGACATCTAAGATGAAGTGGATGCATTCTACCCACACTGATCAAAATTATCTTTAGGTGTTAAGCTGGAGTAAATGTTAAAGCAGTTGCCTCAGAAAGATTTTTACCTTTGAAATAAATGGTCAGTGGAATCTGGCTCTCAGATTTAACTAATGCACCACCGTGAATGCAATTGTTTAGGAGCTGATTTTGTTAGCACACTGAAAAATATCAAGAGCAATACCATTGAAGTTAGTTTAACTACAGCAGTAGCGACTGGTATGAAGTCAGAACCAGATCCCACAAAAAATATTCACAACTCCAATGATAAAATGCAAATTCCTTTCTATGAGTTTACAGAAGTTTATGACTTACTATTTGTTAGTACAGAGCAATGGTCCATGAGATTATATACATATTAAAAAACCAAAAACCCACTACTGTTGCTATTGTTCTCATAAAAAACCTTAATTGATCAAATATGTTTAAAGATGCACTTTGATTTCATTGCTGTCATTTCATATTGTTATTTACAATATATACCCAAGTTTTCAAATTGAGAAAAGCATTATATGTTTCATTAATCCTAGACTGCCAAATTAGACATCGACAAGTGTGTTAGAGATTGTCTATGTATAATCTATAACCTTTATAAAACAAAATGTTGCTACTCTCGAATGAAGTTACTGGCAGATTATTAGTGTACGTACAAGACTTGTGTTTTATATCCTTTTTTTAAAGTCTTCACATAACTAATTAGCCTGAGCTCAAGATTTTAACTTTTGAGTAAGTAGCATTTGTATACAGGAATGTAAATTGGATATGGATTTTTCTTTGCATTTTTCTGAACTGTCCTTTTGGAAAAATGGCAAGAAAGATAACCTAAAAGAAGTAAATAGAAAAGAAGAGAAATAAACCTAATCAGGACAACTCCTACAAAATTTTGGTAGTTCCAATAAAAGTAGCTGTAAATTAAATGCTGGCTTGAGGGCCAGCTCTCTGAAGAACAGAAATGGAGATTAGTCACAGCTTGTAAGTAGTTGAAATAAGTCTTATATTTTGACTTTGTGTGTGGACATGCAACAGAAGCATGGTGGTGTGACTTTTTAGTCCTTTTTGGTGATATCACTTTTAGTGTTAGACAAAAGGAAAAGTACAGTGTCAGAGAGAGTTTTAATATTCATTTAGCCATAGTTGATTACATTTTTGTCCCTATTTCATTTAGAATATTTTTACTATGCATTGTTCCTTGAAAATCAGAAATTTATGTTGGCTCAATTTATAAATCAGAATAGTTTCATATATATCTGTTTGTATTTGAGACACACACATGCACACAGAATCCTAGAATCATATAGGTTGTAAGGGACTGTGGAAGTTTATTTAGTCCCGTCAAGTTTTTAAAACCTCCAAAACCAGAGATAGCACAACTCCTCTGAGCAACTTCCTCCACTGCTTGGCTGTCCTCATAGCTCCTCCTTACCAGCTAAATGAATGTCCCACCCACAGCAGATGAACAGGTCCTAAGCAACAGACATTCATGCACTGCGTAGGTTTTACCAAATATGTGTGTACCATTCATGTACAAGTTTGTTTGCCTGTCCCGAAGTATTTAACTAAAATTTATATTTATGTTATGGAAAGGTTCAGGATTTGTTTATCCTGGCCTAACAGAGCTGCGAAAAGTCAAAGGAATGCATTTGATATCTTTAACAATGTAAAAGCCTTTCTTTACACAGTCTTCAAAGAAGCAAGTGTCCCTGCCCTTTCCGGTATATGGTCTTTATTTCTCATACCTGGATGTACAGCGATTAGTCCACCTGCTCCTTATGGATTCTGCCTCACCATACCAGGTTGTCTCCATACATTTTACCAGGTCGTGGCTGCCAGCGTAACCTGATAAGCTCATTTTTAAAGTTGATTTTTTTATAATATAATGAGACATAGTTCAGAACTTAAAGGAGATTTGATTATGGTAATTTCTCAGCAACTGATCCTGGAAATTTAAATTCTTCTTCTAACCTACTTCCTCAATATGTTCTTCTTTTTCTACGTAATTATCTTTGCATTAAGATCACATTCCTCTTCAAGAACACATTTAGGGTGGGTTTTATCTGAACAAATGTGGATACCTATAGTATTTCGTGAATTAGTCACCTGAAGCTCCCTTTACAGTCATTGCAGAGAAATAGGCCTCCCCAGGGTGTGATGTATGTTATCCTACAGTACACATTGGAAGTAGATCAGATGAATGACTCCCTGAATGTGCCTGTTGCTCTACATCAATTATATGGGAAGGCTCAGGTGAGAAGCTCAGATGTAAATGTCCACACTGTAGCTATTTAAACTTATGGAAGAAAAATCCGCTGCCCAATTTCTTATTAGAGCTTGTTTTCACAAAAGACATTTTTAATACAATTTAAATTTTATTTAATTTTGATTTGTGCCCCTGCTTGTAGTAAAATAAAGTTGTCACATTTGGATAATTCCTTCTCTAGCTCTGAAGTATCCTTTTTTAAGATTATTGCTTCGAATCAGGTTGAACACCCTACCTGCAGAATGTGCATTGCTCATGTTTCATATGGTATCAACATACACATGTATTAGTCCTGTTTCTCCAAGCAATGATTTAGGACAGAATTGTGTACATATTGTGAGGCTAAATTTTCCAGTGCTTTTTCAGAATAAGTGATAATAACAATAACAACAACAACAGTGATAATAATATTAATTGATAATTATAATAAACTGATAATACGACTACTACTACTATAAATGAGATGAATATCAGTGCAGTAAAACAAACATTGACTAGGCTAATACTTTAATTTTTTGCTTTATTCTGTAGTTAAAGATTTGCTTCTGGAATCTGTTGTCACTTATATGTGCTGAAAAGGACAGAGTAAGGTTTGCTTAGGTCACCTTCAAGATCTTCTGACAAGGTATATATACTTTTGACAGCTCATGAACTCCTACACTTCCATTTGTTAATAGTAACCATATCTGTAGAAACATGCAAGTAATTTATTTTAAGAGACAACTGATTCCATTTGAGTTCTGATGCTTGTTGCTCTGGATGTTAAAGTGCAGACATTGTTTGACCCAGGTAAAATAGTTTTCATTATGTTTCTTCACCTGAAATGAAGAACACATTCCCTCTAAATTCCATCTTGGTTTGTGTGCCCTGCAATGCATGACTTATAAAAGTAGGTCTCACTCTTTGGGATCAGTCTTTTGTGCAGCCATTTGCTTTGTTTTATATATATTTATATAATTTATATTTATTTCGAGGCTCTTTTAGAGCAGACACACATTTGCTTGATGATTTCATTTAACTTACTTCACACTCATAATTTGCTTTATATGCCTATTTTTTTTGAAGTGCTGATGTTAAAGGTTTCGGGGCAATTTATAACAAAACAAATGAACTGGCTGGTGACTTCTTTAATTCTGCAGTAACCCAGGCTGTGTTACTATGCATTTGCAATACGTTTGTTCTTGCTGTAAGATATAGTCCCTACTAAGTTTTAACTGCACTGTGTGTTCTGTCCTCGTACCTATAGTTCTTTAGGCACTGACTGTTCATCTTCTGAGCATGTGTAGAACTGCACTGTGCTGAGCAGGTCAGCACGTACCTTAGGGCTAAGTGTGATTAGGACCCAGAAATGGGTTGAACAGATTTCAAAGTCCTCAAAGGACCTGGTTTGATAGGCATTTGCAAAGCCTATATGCCATGCACTATCAGCATATGGGTAGCAGCGCCCACCTCATGTGATAGCTTCATAGAGTGCCATCCCACTAACATGACCCTTAATTTTCTATTGCTTTGGAGAGGGCACTAAGTCCATATCTGTCCTATATCCTGGTAGAAGTGTTTATTATTGGATTTTTATCATCGCATTTTTTCCCAATTGTTATTGGAAAAAAAACCCCAAAACTAAAAACCCCAAAACCTGAAAAACTGCTAAGTGAAAGGAAAGAGCGCACATCTTCCAGTTCATCCCCTAGGGTACAGTCTCTCTTTCCCTCCTACCATTCCCTGCAGTGATACTGTGCATTGTTGTTTTGCTTCAGCTTCTTTTTGATGTGACTGCCCTCACAGATAGGAGAAGCATGTACATGCAACAAGTACTTTTGGTAAGACAGTAGGCCAGATAAGAAAGACACTGAATTTAGGGGTCCCTACCCCGGATAAGCACCCCAGACGTTGGACAGTTATATTATGTGAAATGTGGAGCCATCAAGTACCCCTGTGAGCAATCAAGAGAAAAGCGACTCCTGGTCAGTGTGGGCTGCATGGGGGACCCAGTGTGTCCTTCACTAGCTCTGGGCTCTGTTCTCAGGACAAATGTGTGTGATATTTAACTGTCCTTCCTGCAAGTCCTTTGCTGGATCTGAATATAAAATCCTTCAAGGACCTCACAGCTCTCTATCTCCAAGTAGAATTCAGCAAGAATGACACTTTTATCCTTCAATTGCTTGCTGATGAGATGATTTTGGTGTTGGTAGCCGGTATTTGTTAATCTTCCTACAACCAAGTCCTCTGCAAACCTTTTAAAATGAATTTGTAAAATAAAAGAAAAATGCAGTATTTTGCAGGGTGCTTGCCCCACCATCCATCCTGTGTTATGCACAAGTGAGACTCTTGCAGTCAACAGGAGTGCTGGATTCCTCTTATTGCTTTTGTCCACATGCTGCATTCTTCATTCACACATGCTGCTGCAAGAGTGAAAGGGCTGCTCAATTTTCCATGTCCATTTAGTCTTCATTCTTTTCTGACCCTGACTACAAGCATAAAGAACTAATGACTACAAATTCTTTTTGTTGACTTTGGGATGTTGTCTTGTGACTGTTAGGAATTTGTTTGTGTCAACATAGCTCATATACCAATGGGTACTTACCAGTGACAATCTTTATCTACTGCCACCTTAGGCTAGCTTTTCTGATGTTATCTGCTGTCTGTCTTTGATTTGTTTTGCGTCCTGTATCTGTAAATGGGACAGATCCCTTCCATGCCAATGTGGAAAGAGAAAACCACCATTTTTCTCATTTTCACATCATTGCTGAGACATGGTTTATACTCTTCTGGATGTCCTATTTTTCTTCTTCCTCGTTGTATTTACTTATTTCTCATGGCATATGCATCTCTACTTTAAACCAGACCTTCCAGTCAGTGTCATAATTAATATTCTGTGCTGCTGAATCATATTATGCTGCCACTTTGGAAACTGTTTATAGCCTTAACAAGGCTATGTTAAAATCTTTGAGACCATCATTAGATTGTTGACCAAATTCTTCCCTCCTCTTTTTCCTTTTTATTCTGCTTGATGTGGAATGGCTCCATTCCAGGGCTCTGCGTAACAACCATTATATTTTCTTCTTTTTATATGCTGTCTCCTACTTCAATTTTTCACCATCACAGTATAATATTCTTTTGCTTTGCTGATGGCTCCCAGCTCCCTCTCTCTCTTTCCTGATGTTTCAGCTGCAGCCTATGTTTTGTTGCAGTGTTTGGCAGAAATTCAGAACTGAACACCTTAATTTTAAAACGAATTTGAACAAGATGGAAGTAAAACTAATTATCTCATGGCACAAGCTTGCAACAACCCCTTCTGCAACCATGTAATTTAATAGTCCAGTGTTCTCTGTGCACTTAAAGATCTCAATATTATTTTTGGATCAAAGTATTTTAAAGACTAAGTAGTGTATATATTCTGACGAGAGATGGGTTTATCACTTAAAGAATCCTGCTGGAGAGAAACCATTTATATTCCATTGCCAGACTGATGATGTTTTAGTCACTGACAATGTTAATCTTAGTATACTCAAAGAATGAGCTTATGCTGATGTTAGGAGTATACTTAGTCCAAATGCTCCTTCACAATTTATTAATTTATTCCAAATTACTAAACCACAGTACTGCTTTTCTCTAGATCCCTCAGTGTTTTCATTTTAAATTTAATATTACATTTAAAAGTTATTGACAGCTTATTTTTTAAGCCACTCAGAGACACTTTTAGTGACCTTGTCATTGCAGTTATTCTCTCGAGGAGAGCAGGATATCACATCGTTTCCTCATGGAATTTGTCAGCCTCCAATGTTTGTCTTAATGATTTTGGCTGCAAGTTTATTAATTTTTTTATGAAATAGTAGTTGACGGTTCTCCCCCCACTTATGACAGTCAATGACATTAAAATCACAGTTGAAAGTTTGCACCATTTATTGTGTTAAAATGAAATATTGGTGATATAATGTGCAAAATTGCAAAGGAAAGATTCAATGAGGAAAATATTGATTCCTCACCAGTTACTGCAGTACGAATTTTCCTTTTAAAAATTCAAACAGTTGTTGAAGCCCTGCTTTTCTTGACTCTGGCTAGTACTTTGTGTCATCTTGTTGCAACAACAGCTCTTATGCTGCAAACACTTCCGTGTGCATTTGACTTAATTCTTGTGAATAATCATTTTGATCACAGTTGGGCTATTCAAACTGATGGGGTCCAAATGCATACAGTGCTTTATACTGTTGGCTTTAGAAAGAACCCAGAACATTTGCAAAGGTTATGTTTCTCTCACCTCCCTCCTCTTCCATCTTTTCTCTTCCTTTCATGTACTTTTAGCTTAGATTCTTAACTTTTTTCTCTATTCCCTAATGGTCAAACAAACCTTTTGTTTGATAAAGGTGAATCCTTTATCTCTTTATTAGTCAGATTTTGAAATTTAGCTGGGGACCTAGTTTCTGTCATACCAGATTAGGCAGTTTCCGTTGTTTAAACAGAAAAAAATTTGCTTAAGTTATTAGTGCTTGAACATTTAACAAGTGAAAAATGCTAGCATTTTGCTGAAGAGAGGATGGAAAGCCCTGAAGAGCTAAGTGAGCTTGTTGACACAATGAGAGAAGCTGCCTAGATACTAAGTAAGTCGGTAGTCGTTGAAGAAAGGAAGATGCAGAAAGCGAGAGAAAGCAGCCTGCCAGCTCCCCTTAAGTAGAGTCCGCTGCTTGTTTGCCTGCTGTTGTAATTGCTCCCATTTCCTGTTCTTTGTCTGCCTTTATTTCCCAGGTTTAAATGAATTTAAATTGTGAAGAGTATCGTGACTATATTGGCATTGTTTCTTATCAGCCAATAAACCCCTCAAGGTGTTTAAATGTGCTGTGTTCAGTGTACATGACACGTAAAGTGGCAGGGTAAAACTACTGTTTCAGATTTTGAATTAATAAAATACAACTAAGTAAGATTAAAATCCTCTTTTTCACATAAACAAGGACAAAACATAGCTTATTTGCCCTTCTGTTTTGGATAATTTTCATGGTAGTATCTACAGGTTAGGGACTTGATCAAGTAAAAGATCTAAGTGCGCCAGAAATCAGAGACTATTGTGGCTTCCTGAAAGTAATCTACATCCCAGATTTAGGCTTCTGTCTCCAATTAAGTGCGCAGGGAATACTAAGCAACGGACAAAAAACCCCAACATCCTGCCCAAAGGTGTCAGTGTCTCCCTAAAGCACAGTTCTTGCTGACATCCTTTTTCAGTGTTCAAGAAAAAGCCAAGTTGTTCTCTCTGTTCCAGTTCTCAACTACAATACCTTGTCAATAGATATCTGACATTATTCTTTCAAAGAGATTTTTTTTTGTTTATTTGCTTGTTTTTTAATAATAGTGGTGTCACCTAACATGCTATTTATAGTAATTACTGAAGCCAGAGACCTAAACAGAAGAGCCTCTTTACCCAATCCCAGGGAAGATCCCAGAACCTGGAGTCCATCTGGATGGAGTTGTCTCCTGAAGCCCTGTCTCTTCAGTCTAACGTTGGGAGAGTGTCGTGGTTTAACCCCGGCTGACAATTAAGCACCACACAGCTGCTCACTCACTCCCCCCGCAGTGGGATGGGGGAGAGAATCAGAAGGGGAAATGTGAGAAAACTCGTGGGTTGAGATAAAAACAGTTTAATAAGTAAAGCAGAAGCTGTGCGCGCAAGCAAAGCAAAACAAGGAATTCATTCACTGCTTCCCATTGGCAGGCAGGTGTTCAGCCATCTTCAGGAAAGCAGGGCTCCATCATGCTTAACAGTTACTTGGGAAGACAAAACGCCATCACTCCGAACGTCCCCCCCTTCCTTCTTCTTCCCCCAGCTTTATATGCTGAGCATGACATCATATCGTATGGGATATCCCTTTGGTCAGTTGGGGTCAGCTGTCCCACCTATGTTCCCTCCCGGCTTCTTGTGCACCCCCAGCCTCGTTGCTGCTGGGGTGGTGTGAGAAGCAGAGAAGGCTTTGACTCTGTGTAAGGACTGCTCAGCAGTAACGAAAACTCCCTGTATTGTCAACACTGTTTCCAGCACAAATCTGAAACATAGCCCCATACTAGCTATCACGAAGAAAATTAAGTCTATCCCAGCCAAAACCAGCACAGATAGATACCTGCCTATCTGCATTTCCTGTGGCTCAGGACTAGCTCTGGGAGAAGAATTTTGGATATCATACAGAGAGTGGAAACCCAAACAAACTCCTGGAGGTAGGAAAAGGGGAAAGAGGAAGGTTGGAAGATAGCAAATTACTGCAGAGCAACTCATGAGGAGTAATTATCAGTGAATAAAACAGTAATTGTCAGTGAATAAATCAGTAAGTCATACTTAGTCAAAAGGTGTAAGTATGATATTGATCTCTTTCAGTAAAACGCATACTTACCAATGCCCATTCAAAAACTGCGTGGGGCTGTCTGACAGAAACAGGGTGTCCTGAGGCATCCTGGTCTAAACTTGATGAAAACCAGTAGGATTCTTCTGGGCATTTAGAGAAAAGGGGAATGGGACATGAGGAGGTTGAATTGTGCAACACTTCTCATGCCTGCTAAAGAAATTTATAGCACGAGCTACTCATACAAAAGGTAGGCTAAAGCTAAATGTGAAGCAAGTCTCTGGCAGAAGAACTCTATGTACCTCTAGATATGTTGCATTTGGCCCTCAGAAAATAGCAGGAGGATGTCAACTATTGGGAAAAAGAGGATTACTCTGTGTCCAATACAGTAAAGTGATTAGGTGCACTGATAACTCTGTTGGTTTCAATAGTATCGGTGTCATATTAATATTTAGATATGTACTATTGTTGTGGTTTAACCCAGCAGGCAGCTAAACACCACACAGCCATTCACGCACTCCCTCCCAGTGGGATGGGGGAGAGAATAAAAAAAAAAGGCTAAAACTCATGGGTTGAGATAACAATTTAACAATTTAATAGGACAGAAAAGAAAGGGAAAAAATATATTTCTATGCATGACAGTGCATATTTATATGCAATATATCTACATGCATGGTCAGACTGGGATCAAGTACTCAATCTACCCTGAACACATGTCCTTTTTGGGTCCCATACAACATTACTAAAAAGTGGCATTCCTGGAAAAAGTTGATCTGTCCTCTAGTCAATGTCCTCACACTTACTCCCACTATGTTCTTGCATTCAAGAGCCTGAAATTAGTTCAAGAAATTGGAGATATGTTTAAAGTATAGCCTGTAAGTCAACAGGGGCGTCACATTAGGCTGATCTAATGGAAATTATTCCCTTTGTGAGCAAGTTGCAGACAACCATTTTCTATGTATATTTGACTGCAGGCAACTTAAATTTAAGAAACACCTTCCATGTATTTTGTCATCCGCAAAAGGATATTGTTGCTTGGGTAAAGCATGATATATGTTTTTCTATTTTATACTTGAGCCTTTTGAAAAGAAAATTAAGCAAGCGTGCTTATCCTGTTGTTATGGTTTCAGGCTACCTTTAGCAAGTTACCATTTACCAAAGCATACCTCAAGGTACCTTTAAAAACAGCACTAAAATTTTGCTCGGAGTCCAGTACATTGCATATCGATTAATTTTGCTGTAGTGCTGTGACTGCTTAGTACTTTACTGTGATGACATACATAAATGGGTTTGTTATTGGAAGATACTGAGATGCCATTAATGCCTCTTTCAACACAGTATGGGGTGACCTTGCTCAATTTTTCATATAGAAACAACTGCTTATTCTGTATGTGTGTCATGCTTCCTCAGGAGAAATCATACAGGACAAAGTAAAAACCAAAGTTAATGCAGGTCAGTACAATATGCAGTATAGAAAGCTGCATGCAGTCTCAGCTGAACCTTTCAGGTATCTTCCTTTGAGTTTTAAATTACCTTATTCATATGCTTTCAGATAATTCTGCTTTTGCAGTCAAAGTCCCTCTCGTTCTCAGTGCTGAGACCCTACTCTAATGAAGTTATCATCAGTGTGAGTTTCCTACTATTTGTTCGCTTGTGAAACCAGCAGCACTAATTTTGACAGAGATCAGAATACTGCAGTCTCCTATAAAATCCCAAATTACTTTTGAACAGATCTTTTCTGTACCCAGTTTTCTCTCAAGCTTACAAAGTGTTTAATTAATGTTCATATTTTGACACCTCATGACCTATCTCCTACTTTCATGTTGGTTGCCTTCATAGAGCTTTGATTTCTGCTCTCTGGCCAGAATGACTACCTTACTGAGCAATACTTTGGCATTTGGGACTTTCTTTGCCTTTCTGTTCCTCTTTTGTACAGGGTTGTGCCTACCTCCCGAGACAGTGTTACACAGCACTTCAGAAAGTCACTGTAGAGTATTAGGTCTTCTAATTTCCTTTGTTTTGACTGTACTATTACTGAACCTGGTTTTCTGTCCCTATGCACTTAGTAAAGACTTTCTTCCGATTTGAAGTGTACCCATGCTAACTGTGCTAGACTTTATTCCCAGAATTTGCATGCTTGTTTGATCTTGTTACCACTGGAACATCAGTGCAGCTCCTGGAAAAGTTTCCAAGTTTTCTTTAACTTTCTGCACTTTTCTAGTCAACTTGCTACTACTCACACACATAAATGTAAGCGTATGCAGAAGTGTGTGGATAGTTTTGTTGGTCTAAAGGACTGGAGCTTTCAAAATGAATTCTGTTTGTTTCCTGAATATTCCCTATTGTGATGCTGATTACTTGTCACTGAAGCCACTTGTTTTTACTATTTCATGCTTGCTTGCCTCTGATTCCTTCGACATTACCTGTTTACAAAGATGCTGTGGCTGTTAATTACAGATTTTGAGTGGCTCCTATCCCTGTGTTTTGAATGTAGTCCAGCCATTTGTTAGAACTTCTGTGTGTTGAGAAAAAAGTCTTATGAACGCTAACTCAATAAAATTCAGTTCCATTGTATCAAAGTTTGAGGGCAGTAATGTTGTTTGGCAATCTGCTTCATGAAGGGGAAAGTCTGAGCATGGAAAGACATTAAATCGATGACAGCAGTTTTCCTTTTTAAGCTTTGGAGAGTGTAATACAAACAGCAGGGAGGAAAAGAAGTAACAATGCAAAATCAGAAAAAATGTGTCTCCTTTCATATTGCAGTGCAATTTGTTTTTACTGGCCATCAGTCTTAGTGATCACTTAAGCTAGAAAGAACAAAATGCTTCCCAAAAGCCATTTTCTGCATGTACTGATGTGTTTGACCTTCATTTAAAAATGGCTTTGATTTGTAAGGGGAGTTTAGAAGTGATATTTTTTCTTCAGTGTCTGTACCAAATAAGGTCAGGATTCAGCACCTTTCACAGTGTTAATTTAACCATGGAAAAGCTAATTATGGTTAGTTACATCCTCAGTGGAGCTAAAATGCTTAGTAGAAAGTTTTTGTCTAGAAATTTTGCCTCTTTTTATCACTGTCAGGAGCTTGAAGTTTAATCTTGCATTACAAAGCTTCCATCCTCCTTCTAGAGTGACTGTTTTACCATGTTACTGTTCTTCTAATCTTATTGCTCTTAGTCTTAGCAAAAGAAATGACCTGGCTGGTCCCTGGAACAGCTCAATAATTCAGGTATTGTTTCATAGTGCCTTTGAAATGTTTACCAGCAGGATACTTATTAAGAATCTTTATTTTGCCTTCTTGGCAGTTTTCTAGCTACTCTCTTATAAAAGTAAATCAACATATGTGTATAGTAAACATTCTAGCAAGCTAATACAGCCATACCATCCCACAACTAGGCAATATAGAGTATTAATAAATCATTGCAGATCAGCCACATATTCTTCATACTGTATCTCAGATGCTTCTGGTAGCTGATACATAATATTCCCTCCCCTTCCCCACAGCAACTATTTTCATAAAGCATATTACTAATTTAAATGTCAATATTTTTAAAGTATGTGTCTCCATTAGGATGTGTATTACATTGCCAGACATGGTATATTGAGAGGAATGAACTCATTTGTCTGAAATAAGAATTAATCCTAACCTTGAATCAGATCCAGGCAAAATATTCTTAAGGTTCAGAAAACTTTATTCTTGGCTATTTCATCTACTTCTGTCCTTTGAGGATCTATGAGGATGGGGGGTGGTGGGGGTGGGGTGGAAGATAACATACAGGTAAGATTTTCTCCAGAGGTCTATTTTTAATAATACTTCCTTAGTAGTCCAAATTGGAAAACTTAAGAAATAATGAAAAAACACTATAAACGCTGATTCTAAAATGGAGAATCAATCCAATGGCTTTTGGATATCTATCCTTCATCAATACCAGTGACAAGGATTCCTGTACTGAATTAATCTATGCCATGTGTAAAAAGAAATCAGATACATGTTTTATTTTGCTCAAATACTACTATGATGTATCTGGTGGTTCTATTTACTCTTAAAAAGTATGTAGATCTTTTTTGGAAATTCTCAAGCTTCATGACATGACTAGCTTAATTCTTTCTATACCAAATGATCTTTAGCTGGGGCAAATGATATTCCTGTGCTAGTATTATGTATAAATAACATTTTATTCAGAGCTCAAAGATGTGTTGGTCTCAATAAACAGAATATATAATTATGCAGTGGGAAGTGACTAATACTAGTTTGATTATTTTTTAACTAGTCTTTGTCAGAGTTAATTTTGCATGAACAAAGGGGGAGAAGTTTAATTTCATGTTATTTGCCATTGTTAAGCATTTAAAATTTAACAAAGATGTCTCCAGGTTAATTAGAAATTTTAACTATAATATTTTTCTTATGATATTAGGTACCACAGTGATGGATGTAAGACAGAAATATATATTCTCTAGCTCTTCTATTGACTTGCAGGACGTCAACAGTGGATCCTTGAAATCTGGACTCTATTTGAAAAGCTAATTTAAAATCGCTAAGCTGATGAATAGGATAGGCTAGGAGAGGAGAGGAGACGATAGAATATTTCAGTTGGAAGGGACACACAATGGGCTTCAACTACTTGCTACTGATACACAGTTTGGAACACAAGGTAAGAGGTAGCAACGTAGAAACACAGTACATGGATCTCACCACTTACAAGATCTTTTTTTCCTCACACAGTGCAGAGACTTATTTCAGGCTGAGTAACTGGTTATAATGTTCTTCCTGAAGCATGAAGAAGCTAACTAAAAGCCATCATTTTTTAATTAGAATTTTGGGAATGCATTTTCACATTTTCCTCAATTAACCAGTTAAATCATGGCTCTTTTTGTGGAGCCAGATCTTATTTTAAAGTAGCTGTGTTTCCATTACTTGTAAAAATGACGCTTTTGTAGCTGCTGAACTATGACCGTATTCCACACTGATGCAATGACCTATCAAATGCTGAATGTAGGATGATCTGTGAGCAGAGGGAAACTGGAGATCAGAGGAGCATATATGATGTAGTATCATAATGATGAGGGTGAAAAAAAAGATGAGCAAGCAGGCTTAAAAATGTCAGTATTCAGTAGTGACAGGCTTTTCCCTCCTCGGTCTGAGAATAGAAAGGTTTTGGCCAAACCCTGTTGACAGTCACTCCTCCTGAGGATGATCAAAATGACTAAAACTTCATCTTTCTCCTTTTTGCTAATATTTGTAATGTGCAGCAGAGAGCAGAAAAGCCCCAGAAGATGTAAAAAGCAAATCTGAGCTGCTGACTCTCTGCAGCTGCTTTGGGCTGACATTTGGTAATAAAAGTTGTCTAGGTCGAGGGAAACACAAAATGTAAATAGCATGACTGTCAGAAGAAAATAATAATTGTAAAATCAGCTTGGTTTTACTAATCTGTCTGTAAGATGTTCTTCATAGCAGGAGTAATGAATTTTTAACCTGGAAATAACTTAAGTATACTAATTCACAGCATCATTACAGAATATTTACAGACAGGATGCAGTTACATGTTTACGACAAGTTCCATACTTATGAATTTTAATTCTGTGCTGGATATAATTCATTCTTTCATTATCCAGCTGTGAGATCAGTGCAGAGCATATAGGGTAGCTGTAACATTTCTACAGTATAACTTACACAAGATGAAAAAATTGTGGTAAATAAGAAATTAGTGACATTCTGAAGACTTGCAGAAGAGGCAAAATGATCAATTTCTTCATAGAACTGAAGAGCATCTGTGGAGCGAGGCGGGGGGGGGGGGAAGTATAAGTGTTCCACTTTAAATAGCAGCTGGTTTCACATCACTGACTGACAAATCTGAAATTGCGATTCACTGGCTAGAAAACTTTGGCATTCTAAGCCTACTATTAACCTTCTACAGAGGGCAATTGAGAAAAAAAACAGAGGCAGAAACAATTCAAGTGCTAGCAGCACCACCATCTTCAGAAGGAATCTAAAAGCTGTACATCAGCTCAAGTTACCACTCACCAGACCATAAAGGCATTGCCTCTTGCTCCTCTTAATTATGGTGCTGCAGCATTTATTCACGGGCATAAACTGTGATTTGTATCCATTTGGGAATATGAGACCACACCAGTTGATTATAGTGGTACAATTACTATTCTCCTACACAAGAAAAAGGGTGACATGTCAGACTGAAAATTGTCAATGCTGTCTTTTATCTATTCCTAATAAAATGCTAGCAAAGCCCTTGTCATTCAGATTGTAGAATATATGTTAGGTCTATTTCTGCCCAAGAGTCAATGCATTTTGAGAGCAGGCTGTGGTACCCAGATAAGATCTTTATTTTATAAACTAATTCCATGCAAAGGAACATAAACAGTATCAACTGAAATACAGGACTCTTACAGCCTTAAAAGAAGAACATTGCAGAAACTTGTCGGAAAGCATGGGAGATCACGCAAAAGTCATCATTATCCATTTATTACTTCAGCTGTATCTCTAAGATACATCTGCTCCAGTATTCTTGCTGGTCACTTCAGAGCAACAAAGCCTCTGCTGGAATTAGAGAGCAACTATTGCCTTTCACAAGTTTAATAAACTTCTATGGATTTTTTAAAAGATACCAAGCTGATTGACAGGGTCGTGTTACTCATCTTGCTGAATGATTCAGAAGTCTGGGTATTTCACTCAGAGGAAAACCGGAGGGTTTTGTGAAGTAGTACCGTGAAAGATCAAATTCCTTATCACCAATAAAAACTTTGCATTAGTCAAAGTCAAAGCTACTTTTTGTCCAGGAAACCTTATACCAGACATTTTCTTGGAATGACCTCTGGGGATGGGAGGTAGCTTTGGATTGAGGCATCTGCATTTAGGTGTCTGCAATGTAGCTGTCCGCATATATGTGAGGTAATGATGTAAGTTCCCTTGGGAGTCAATGGAGACCTTGTCAGTACAGGCAGGGCCCGGCAGCCAGAGCCCATCCCACCACCCCAGCCAGGAGCAGGGCAGCCGGGGGGCAGCAGGGCAGCCCCAGCCGCAGGCATGGGTGCCTCCCTGGGGCCGGGACTGGGTGGAACCAGCGTGGGACGTGGGCCCGTGGATGGGCCCGGCTCAGCGGGGCCCATGGCCGGGCAGGGCAGGGCTGTGGGGAGCTGGAGACCGGCCCTGCTGCGGCATCACTGGTGCAGAGGCTGATGGCCTCAGGGGCTGAAATGTGGTCCTGGGCTGTGGGCAGGGTGGGGGAGCCCTGGGGGCTTGGGCAGGGGCAGTCAGGCCCATTACTGACCTCGGCGACTGGACAGTGTTTCAAACTCATGAGCATTTGAACTACCTTTTGCTTTTTCCAGCTCATCTCAAAGCAGTCACAAAGAAACGATGCAGAATTGCTAACTCAAAATCACTTGCACTCGCTTTACTAAAGGGAGAGTGGACCTGTGAACTACCTGCACAGATCCAAGACAACCTTCCTTTAGTGCGAAAGAGTTATTAGCTGCCATGTTGTGCTTTCACCTCTTTCTTCCCCTCCGTTTTCCCAGCTCTCCTCCCTGGCCCCACTGAAAGTGCCAGCACGAAATGGCAGAGCAGAGCTGAGCTCTCCTGCTAACGAGGTCACGGCGGGGGCTGGTGCTCACGGCAGGGAGCGGGGGGGTTTCTGGGCTCCGTGAGCACCTAGCTCTGTAGCTCCCTTCATGTAGCTTCCTTTACCCTCAGGGCACCCCCAGTGAGATCATCCGGGCAGCAAGAGGTTTTGTGGTGGAGAAGAGTGAGAGACCTTTCTCCCTATCAACATCTCTCCAAAATCTCAGCGACCCTCCAGTGAAAAGATCGAATCCTATTATAATACTCGACAGTATTATGGTAATCAACAGCTTGATAAATATTTATGATTAATAAAATTTCTGGTTTTCCTTCAATTTCTTTCACTGTTTTCTTCATTGAAGAGGCAAGAATGACTCTTCATTCTGCTTCCATCTAAGCAAAGCATTAGTACAAAGATAATTATTGATCCAGCCCTAACAGTTGCCAACAAAATAGCTTGTTGCAGAGTTGTCAACAATAGCCGAAAAAGCATTGAACTATCTTCCGTGATTGAGCACACATTTTATTTTTGGCATCGCTGAAGTTACTTTTCCTGTACTTCGAAGTTAAAATTACAGAAATGGGAATTGGAGACCAAACCCTCAAAACATACTTATCCACCACACTTTGTAGTGAAGTGGGAGATGTGATTCACTATTTTTCTGTCTCTTTTCCTTAGGGAAGCTCATAAGCCTTTCTTTTCTTCTCTTTATTTTTTTTGTTTCTTTCAGTTTTTTTTCTCCTCACAAAAGAGAGTGCAGATTTCCCGGAATTTTAGCCATCAAAGCCAGTAAGTTGAACATAACTGTGTTACGCTGAAGTGGGATGCTGAGATAATGAGAAGTAATTCCATTATGGCATGTTGTCTTTTAAAATTAGCCAAAGGGTGGGAGTGTGGAATATTTTTTTTTCTTTAGCAGAGTATGTAAGAGGAAAGGATAGTAAGAGCTCCTTTCAGCTGATAACCAGAGAGGTTTGCAATTGATTTGAACATTTCTGAACCACCTCGCAGTCTCCCTCACGCTAAGAGGTATAATAAAGACTAACTGGTAAAGCTAGGCATCCATTTACTTACGACTTCTGACACATTTTATGGGAAAGCCTTGATTGCTTACCACCCCAGAAGAAGTGGTTACTGATGATGTGGAAAGTTGAATTCAAATTTATTGTGAAAATTCATTGGACAGAGTGGGTGTATGGCACTATCTTAAAATTTTAGAAGACTTCAGAATTTTCATCTGATCCACAGAGGACATTTCCAAGGTCAATATTAGTAGTAAATTTTAAGGAAAATAAAATACAAAGCAGTTAAGGATGATCAAAACTAAAATTCTGTACTCCTGGGACTTCACAGTCCATTCATTCCATACAACTGGAGTATTGCACAAATTTATGATTTCTTCTATTTTTTGGTGTCTTCTGTAAGCAGGAAAAGTTTGAAATCAGTTCTATGTACTTAGGGAAGAAATTTAGAAGATAGCAATATCCAATAAAATATTTAATCTGATAAAATAGGGTTGGTCATTTGTTACCAGAGATGCATTGCTGGTTCTTGCATACACCAGGAAAATACAAACTTAATTAGTACCTATCCAAAAGTGTAAAGAGGGGAAAAATTGCTATTAGCTGTAGAAGAATAAAATGAAAAATGGTAAGGATTACTGATGAATGCATTAGTTAATTTGAAAAGAGCTGGGTCAAAGTAAAAGTTGTGTTGTTCTGCAAATCTGTTAATCTCTGCAAAGTAAGGATGTTTAAATCAATGCATTTGGGAAACCATGTTTTATTTTCACCCTGCTATGCAAAACTTTGGATCTTAGTGTGAAATTGGAACCAGGACTGGTAGGAACCCAGTCTAGAATTGCTGCATGCAGACTAGCATAAAATACTAAAGTATTATATTATTGTTTCATATGCGTTTTCTGCTTATTCTACAGCAAAGTATCAAATAGACATCACTAGACTCTATCAAGACTCAGCTAAGATGCATAAAATGTGTTCCACATGTAGGCAGTTTTTAAAGGACAGACTTTTTACAGTGATGAGTCTCCGAAAGAGCAAACCCAACATTTAAAATTAATATCCTTTGAGGATTAGAGGAAATGATAGGCATTTTCCATGTTTACAGTGGCCTAAATAATTCTTTCAAGTAAAATCAGCAAGGAATAAGGTTTTTTTATTTAAAACTGTAATACTCTCTTAAAAAAAGAAGGGATTTCTCTGGGATGCTAAGAAGGTTAACAACAGCTTTGCAGGTCATAACAAGCATCATTTACTGCACTCTCCACACACTTACTGCTGAGATGACATAGTAATCATGTGAGATAAATGTATGTCACATTTATTAATTTAAATGTTTTTCAGTTTCTTCATTATGAAGTAAGAAAAGATTGTACTTTAGTCTTAGGCATACCCAAACGTTAATGTCCATGTACCGTTAAAACAGTGGCATTTGAAGGGAATCTCTTCCATAGCATGCAACCACTTCATTTTCACTTCAGAATCATTGGTAACTCGTATCTGATCCTTATGTGAATCAATCCAGTTTTTACAGTATGCATGAGGAGATGACAGGATGGCTGTTACCAAGACCGAAAACTGATCCTGCAGCCCTCCCTGCCACATCTCAGCCCTACGAGACCCTACAGCATTCTCACAGAATCATAGAATGCTTTGGGTTGGAAGGGACCTTCAAAGGTCATCTAGTCCACCCTCCCCTGCAATGAGCAGGGACATCTTCAACTAGATCAGGTTGCTCAGAGCCCCGTCCAACCTCACCTTGAATGTTTCCAGGCATGGGGCATCTACCACCTCTCTGGGCAACCTGTTCCAGCGTTTCACCACCCTCATTGTAAAACATTTCTTCCTTTTGTCTAGTCTAAATCTACCCTCTTCTAGTTTAAAACCATTACCCCTTGTCCTGTCGCCACAGGCCCTACTAAAAAGTTTGTCCCCATCTTTCTTATAAGCTCCCTTTAAGTACTGAAAAGCTGCAATAAGGTGTCCCTGGAGCCTTCTCTTCTCCAGGCTGAACAACCCCAACCCTCTCAGCCTTTCTTCATGGGAGAGGTGTTCCATCCCTCTGATCATTTTTGTGGCCCTCCTCTGGACCCGCTCCAACAGGTCCATGTCTTTCCTGTGCTGAGAACTCCAGAGCCGGACGCAGGACTCCAGGTGGGGTCTCACCAGAGCAGAGGGGGAGAATCACCTCCCTCGCCCTGCTGGCCACGCTTCTTTTGATGCAGCCCAGGATGTGGTTGGCTTTCCAGGCTGCAACTGCACACTGTTGGCTCATGTCCAGCTTTTGATCCACCAGTACCCTCAAGTCCTTCTCCACAGGGCTGCTCTCAATCCCTTCATCCCCCATCCTGTATTGATACTGGGGGTTGCCCTGACCCAGGTGCAGGACCTTGCACTTGGCCTTGTTGAACCTCATGAGGTTCACATGGGCCCACTTCTTGAGCTTGTCCAGGTCCCTCTGGATGTCATCCCATCCCTCAGGCGTGTCAACTGCACCACTCAGCTTGGTGTCATCTGCAGACTTGCTGAGGGTGCACTTGATCCCACTGTCTATGTCACTGATGAAGATATTAACAGTGCCAGTCCCAGTACGGACCCCTGAGGGACACCACTTGTCGCTGATCTCCATCTGGACATAGAGCTGTTGACCACTACCCTCTGGATGCGACCATCCAACCAATTCCTCATCCACTGAACAGTCCACCCATCAAATCCATGTCTCTCCAATTTAGAAAGAAGGATGTTGTGAGGGACTATGTCAAAGGCCTTCTCCTTCTTTTTGGCTTTCCCATATGTCCCACAAATGGACTAAGAACAACAAAGTAAAAATTAATTGCATAGGTTTCACAGAAAAATCTTTCCAGGCACCTGAGAAGTTTATTCGGTGGCAACAGACTACCTTTCAGTGGAATTTTGGAGCCATTATTGCAACAGCCTTTGGAATCTACTCTTAGCAGCTGCAAAAGTCAAAATGTCATGATTCTGCCCATACCACTGTCTTCCCTGAAACTTTCTGGTAACTCTGCTGTTAAACTCTGTAATTTTCAAATCTTAGTTATGGAAATTTTGCCAGCACCTCTATTGTTAAAAACAATTAAAAATAGCCTGATTTGAAAATAGCTTAAATTCTGTATTAAAGTGGTTAGGTTTTTTGTCTTGAAACCTTTGCAAAAGCATTCAGGAAATGAAGAAACATATATAAGATTAAGTTATTTCTGCAGACTACTGGAATGTAACTCATAGCTACTTGGACAGTTGGTGGACATTGCTGTGTTACGTAGAATGGAGATAACAGGACATGATAAAGCATGTATATAGTTTTTGTAAATTAAAAAGTGAAAGTATTTTTTGAAGAACCCCGAAACATTTTAAAATTATAACATGCATGTCTAGAAGGAACCTGAGGAACTCGAAATAGGATCCAGCATACCAAGACTGTAAGATGCTGATCCAGCCCCAATCCCATCAGTGCTAGAAGGTCCTCGGTCCTTTCAAAGACTCTAATCTTTACTCTACTCCTCTGGACTCCTTCCACATCATCTACCCCTTTCTTAGATGGGCCGGCCTGTGCTTTCCACAACTGCAGTGGAGGGCTGGAGAGCAAGTGCTCACCCATGGGACTTTCTGCCTCTGTTGTCCTACATCCAGTGTCCCTCTCAGGACATCCCACATCACTTTTTAGAAAAAGTGTCATATTGTGAACCGACCTTAAAATGTGAATAAACTTTAACTTGGAATAAGTCAGTCCTGCTGCAGCCTCCATCTCTCTCTGTCCAGATCTGTCTCCTCTGAGCTGAAAACTAATCTGCCAAAAAAAGTTATTTGTCACCTGCATTGCTTCTTTGATATGGTTTACGGGATAACTATACCAATGTTTTTCCATCGCAAAAAGGAGGAGGATGTGGCAGCAGGAGAGCAAGACTCTTCCTTACAATGGCCTGACTCTTTTACCTTAGATTAAAATATTTATTGAACTACTTTTAGCCTCCTATTATACTTACAACCCATTATTGGCCCCAAGCTTTTTCTCTAGAGCTCCTTCCTAGCCAAGTTAGTCCCCACTTTGTCTTTTTTTTTCCTTTTTATTTTTACTTTATCTTACTAACTTCAGATTGTTTCTTCAATTGAGCAAAACAATTCTGAAGGTAGTTGCCTTTCCTAAAGTGCTTCCTAATCACCCAGCTTGCTGTTAGCACAGATTTTTTTGTGTGCTCTCTCCTCCAGCATTCAAGCTATTAGTGAAAACCCAGAACAGGCCTATAAAAGAATTTGATAGGTACAGCCTCCAAAGATAGCCAGAAACTACTGAACACTACACTTTGATCAGTTTTTTCTGTCCAGTCTTTTCACCATTGTAAGATAATTTTAGCTGCAGTGCATTTCCATAGTAAAGATATGAAATATCTTTTGCTTTCCCTATCGACTCTACACTGTCAAAGAAGATGAGATGATTTTGACAGGATATGCTTTTGTACTTCCTTTTGAGATGTTTCCTATCATATTTCCTTCAGGGGCTAATTAAATGATTGTTTAAAACTTTTCCACAATATCTTTCTGGGTTCATTATGTACAGTTCTACTTTTTCCTCATTCTGAAGACAAAAGACTGTATTTACTCTTCTCCAGTCTTCAGTGTTTACTGTCACCTCTGTCTCTCTCCCCTCAAGTTATATTAGATAACTAATTGCAAATGATTCAGGGATCACTTCTGCTACTTCCTTTAAAACTGTGGGTTGAAATCCATCCCATTTACTGTCTTGAATACGTCTCATTGTTCTAAGTATTCTGTAACTTGTTCTTTCCTCTGCTGGCCTGAGCTACCCTATTATAAAGTTTGTGTTAACATGCATAGTTGCTATTAATCATTTTGTCCAAAGGCTTGTACCAAAAGGCCAGTAAGTATTTTGACTTTTATTAGTGTTATTTATTACCTATTCACACTCCCTCTTAAATCATTGATCTATATTTTCCCCCAGCTTACTCCTAACAAATATAATGTGCTTTCTCTTCATGTTGCTTTTTTTCTGTCTTGGCAAGTAGATCTTAAACCATATCTTTTCTGCAATTTTTTCCTACTTTATTTTGCTGTTTATTTAGAATCCCCCTCATTCGTGTGTTCATGCTTCTGCTTTTTGGGCAGCAGTTCTTTGTTACCAGTTTATTCAAGACCTCTGACTGCTGCTGTGGGGTCTTCTGCTTTACTTATTATCTCCTCTCCATCTCACATTGCCACTGCCTGTGATATTGCCTATTTAGAAGCTGCAAGCTCGCTTACCTTCTTTCTGTATTCTCTTGAACCACCTCATTATTTCTCTGCGTTGTAGTGGTGAGTCACTGTGGACTCCCACCTCTCTCTCTGGGACATTTGCTCCGTATGCTGGGCCCTCAAAAAATTCTGTTGCAGAAAGATCTGTAGCTATGTTTGTCCCTCATAAAGAAGAAAGAAAAGGTAGAGATGTTATATTCATTAATGCAAATATATACAAACAGATAACCCACTAGACTGGTGTAAGTTACTCAGTAAACTTATTTTTCTGTGTGAATAAGTTTTGATTTTGCTCACTAAATGATATTGTTTCATTGTAATATTGCTTACGGACTACTTCTGAGTCATTTGCTCAGGGTATAGTGTTGTATATCTTCTGGTAATCTACTTGCCTCATGTAAGCCTTCAGTTACACGGTCACTTGATTCTCAAATGCTTTTCAAGGCAGTCCTCAGAAATTTCTGATGCACACACATATTCTTACTAGTTGTGGACACATCACTTGCATTCCTGGCATTTTTTAAAAGTAAATTGGAGAGTAGTATTTTTTTTTGCTGAATAATGAAAAGGTTAATGGTTAATTGTTAAATAAAATCTTAATGTTTCAGATTCACAACAAATAAAATACATGCCTTTATATCTGCTTGAAGGCAATACTCAAGCTTCCCTAGCATGTTTGTAATTTAACTGCAAAGTGAACTCTGCCAAAGCATTTGAATTATGTGTTACACTTGATTACTCATAAAAATATCTCTACATTCTTCATTACCCTTACTACATGGACCTATTGTGGTCCCACGTTACAGCAATTTCTTGCCTTTTAGAATCCAGTCTCTGAAATGTTGCCATAAAATTGTCTTATCTGTCCCCCATTACCTTCGTTGTTGAATCCCTTTGATAATTTCCTCTGCATTTCCAGTTGGGTTCAATTTTCTCATATTCCAGTCTCTGACTTTTCCCTGCTTTCATACATTCTCAGTTGCCTTAATCCAGCACCATTTAAATGCTCTCTTCAGTTTTTTATANCATATCTGTCAAACAAAGAAGTGAAATGAAAAAAATGTTATAATCCTCTTTCTTGATAAACATGTCTTCCTAGTAAATGAAATATCATGTGAACAGGAATTTTATTTAAATGGTTTATTTATCACGTGAGTTTCTAAAATCTCAAATAAATGCAAAGAATAGAAGTGTTGCTGCAATTCTCAACAGAACACAAATGCTATTTTGCAGTTCAAAGTTTCAAGAGGATCTTCATATAAACTCATTTTCTTCTTTTTTCCTATCAAATGAACCAGATGTTTTCCATTACAGCACTTGTGTATCTCCAACTTGCTGGTGCCAGAAGTCCACTGAGGAAAAGATTTTACTGCAGGAGGCAATGGATGGCTCCTACGCTGTGTGGAATGAGTAAATGGCAGGCTTAGAATTCTAGCAAAATGCTGTGATGTTGGGCCAACCACCCAACAACATGGCAATCTAGAGGGACTTAAAAACAAGTCACATTATTAATTCTTGTTCTGCCAGAATTTAGGATTTATTAATTTTAGAGGCAAAAAGCAGTATAGAGTTACTTTTAAGTTTCCACTCTAAAGTGGGAACTCATGTTTTATGGCATTTCCTAGATGCAAATGGTCAACAGTTCTGGGGAGTAATTTTTGCTTTTTTTTTTGGTTGTCGGACAACAGTAAATGGCTGTTGTTGTGTTATTAGAGGTGACCCTATGATGAGGACAAGGAGATATAATAAGAATTACATATTTTTTATTACTTGCTAATACCTAGCTTTGTTTTGAAGTATGTGAGGAAGTTGTATTTGCTAACAATAAAATATTCTCCTCCCTGCAGAAACTCTCAGTTATATAACTTGTAGTCTGATCCAGGTTGAAGGGAAATAAATGATAATACTTCCAGAGAGGGCAATAACAGCAGGATACACATGGTAATTCTTTCAACAGTCTGAGTACAGACCCAGAGGGGAAAAGAAATGGAGAAAACCATTTGTTTAAAAACTTTTGTTGGTTCACACCTGACTCAGGTGCTCTTAGTAAAACCAATGCAGAGACTGGCAAAGGTAATGAAACCTATGAAAAAGCTTCTGGATAGGTCATACACATTCTCAAGTGCAGAGAGAGTTCAAAGTTATCACTAATAGACATGATATGTGAGTCTGAGATCTTCAGTAAGTAACACAGAGTCTTCTGTGAGACCTGTGAGAGACAAGCATCAGCAAGAGAAGAAAGTGGAAATGCAATAGGAATGCTCTCGTAAGACTCAGAGCGGACATATGTAGATTCAGTACAGGGCTATGTAAATTCAATACAGTTAATAATCACAAAGTTAAAATAATAAGTGATCCTAACTAGGTTGGATTTGGAACCTGGTACTTAGATTACTTTTTCAGATCCCACACCAGAATTTGTTTTTTGGGGATTTGGAATACATATTAGGAAAAAGTCCAAGGATATAAGTGTTTTGTCTATTTACAGCTAAATGTCCCTCAGCTAAAAGCTAGAAACTGACTTTTCAGTAGCGCTGTCTGCCCTTAGTCACATTTCAAAAGATTTCGCTCACCAGCCAGCAATTTTGCCAGCAAAAGACTGGCAAACCTGAGAATAATTCTTCTTGTCATTTCCTTCTTTGTCTAGTACAGGATTAAAATCAGTACAAAATGTTAAGCTATGTGCATTTAAATTTAGGTGCTATTCTAAGACAAACATGCATTGCAGCTGTAGAAAAAAATAATATCAATTAAGTTATAGCAGAGATGGGTGTGGCTGAAAGTGTTTCAGTAGAGTGTTTAGCCAATGCTGAAGATGCTATTCTACTCTGATCTGTCCAAATCTAATTGATTTAGATATCAGTTTTTAGGACCATAAAAATAACAATGGTTTGATATTGCTAAAGATCTTGAGTTTCTTGTTACATATCAGCAAATATATGGTATTCAAACTCATGGGGAAGCCTGCACAAGCATGTCCAAGAAATGAATAGATGTTTCCTTTGGCTATGATCCTATA
>WAAD01022031.1:2769-18577 GCA_013389945.1 Fregata magnificens | reverse complement strand
TGCCAATGATCACAGAATGACATAAAATAATTTACCTGATCTACTTCCCTCAAGCTTTAGGCCAATCCCGATAATATTCCTGAAAATATTTAGAAATGAACTAGTGACCAGTGTATGATAATTACCTAACACTACAGTTATACAGGAAGCCTGAATGCTTCTCTATGTTTTGCTCGAGAGTTAAAGGAAATGGCTTTTTGTTTTTTTCCTGAGAAGTGCTCCGATTCAGCATGTTGATAAGGTTCCAGGCAGCTCTCTTCCTCAGAGGGACTCTCCAAAAGGATTGTCTGTTCCCATCATAAAAATGCAAAGTGCCCAAGATCTCTTTTAAAAAACTCAATTGCAAGTTTTCTTTGATTTAATTTACTACTGATCTCAAGAAATGTTTTCCTGATACAACCTCTAAGTAACTGCTAATAATATTTAATGTGACAGGATATGTTTCGATTTCTAGAAATAGAAATTTACCATTTATTTAGCATAGTGCTTATAAAATCTTTAGCAGCATTTCAGTTTTCAAAACTGTCCATTCTGGAAATAATTACACAATTTTGTTGAGTGCAAAACACATAACCTGGTCTTCCTTTTCAAAGCTTCTCACCAGCAGATGCTTAGATGGATTGTGGTTCAACTAGCTGTAGAAACCATTCTAAGAAAAAAAATCCCAAGTAGGAGGAAATATTGTTTTAAAATCAGGTGGCTTTTATCTTCAGTATTTGGATTAACATCTACTTATGCTTTTTAAGAGCATTATCCAGTTTAGGAAGGCTGAAATTTTGGAGTTCTTCCTCATATATTGTATGAGCCCATAGCAAAATGTATTTTTATTAGAATTTCCCCTACCTGCAGATACTGCCTTACTATATTGTTTGTTGAGTAAAGTTGTGTTAGTTAATCACTTTTCATACCCATTTTCTGCCTTTTACCTTGAAATTCAGGTGCATATACAATCATATTATTGTTAAGATGTCTGGAGAAAGTGCAGGTGTTTTAGTTACACAGGCGATGTTGAAACTGAAGCTTTAAGACAAAGTTTCCTGTATTACTTCATATGTACAAGTAGTATTTGTAAGAACTTTTTGTGCACAACCTATCAGTAAATTTCTGGTAGATTTTGTCTTCAGTGAAGACGTAGCAATGAAGCACAAACCGGAGCATTTGCTGTGTCAGAGTGGATCTTCCTACTTTATCATTTTCTATGTTTTCAAACACCTAAGTCCTGGGATATTGCCGAAGTACTGAAATCAGCCTTAGTTTTCTCTCAAAAACTTACTCCCTCTCTCATTATGGCCTTAGCTTTAAAGCAATGGGATTGTAAAAAATAGTTGGAGTTATTTTGAAGGACGTGCAGGATTTGAGCCTTTTAGGGATTTATTTTCAATCATTTTTACACAAATAGGAAGTTAGCAACACAAATATTTCTTTTTTTATTTCAAGAAAAATAGGAAAGGTAGGATTTTCATATAACCGAGGAATTATGGTTAAAGCTCAGCTATCTAATATAATGAGTTTCACTGTAAAATCAGAAACATTGCCAAGTACTGTTTGACTTTCTTTTCTTTTCCCCTTTACTTTGCTTATTTTTTCTGTCTGCTACAGAAGTCTTTGATGGCATCATTAATTTACAGGGTGAAAAAATTTCTCTGGGTATGGAGACAGTTAAAACAAATCTATTGTTGAATTTTCCAAATTGAGTGAAGCATAATTGTGACATCTGAAAGAGGAGGTAAAAGACAGAATCTCAAAATGGCACTTTTGGTGATTTGGATAACTTTAGCTACATTTACACAGTGAATACTTGCAGTAAAGCTGATTTTAAATAATTTTTGAAGCTTGATTTTTAGTTTTCATAGCTAAGATGGTAGTAAGTTCTGAAGATCATACTTGAAACAGTTTATAGGAGTTGGTGTTTGGCAAAACCTGCAAAATTCAAATCAGGTCAAGGTTATACTTGTACATTAGCGCCTGGATTGAAGATACAGGCTTATTCTATTGATTTAATGTGCTAACTTCAGAAATTATGTTCTGGATTGAACTTTTATTTTCAAACACACTTAATACTTCAGCAAATTTAAATCTGGGGATTTAGCCTAAACTCCTTTAACCATCTTAAAGCATAGCTGGAAATACAGTCAAAGAGCATTACTAATTCTAATAAATAAAATTCTCAAGTTTAAAATTTTTTCCTTATGCTGACGTGATACCAAATGCAGAGCTCCACTCTTTCCGTGCTTCTAGTCCTTGTTTGCTGACAATTTTGTTACAGAAGCATGCTGTTGTTTCACTTGAAAGGCATCCTTTTTGCTTCACCCTGTGTTCAGGGCAAATGACGAACTTTCAAGATCACGTTGGACAATAATGATCAGCTGTTCCCAGAAGCATTGTTCCGTACAAGCCTAAATGTCTTTTTGTTCAGTATCTACTTTCTTATTAAACACAAACAGGAAATAGATTCCTGTTTCATATATGGTGTTTGGTATTTATTTCTCTCAATAATCCAATGTTACTTTCTTTTCAAAACTGTTATCCACATAATAATAATAAATCAAGGAAAATGATAGTGCCACGTTGAAAAATTAATTTAGGTGACTATGATTCATTGTGTCCATGACCCAAATACATATCACAATCTGTTAAAATTAAAATGAGATTAGAAAAAACCCTCCATACAAACATGAAAGGTGTCCAGAAAGGTGAAAAAAAATCTTAGAAATTATATGCACTTTGCTTAAACAAATAGAAGATTAATCAATCTTCTATTGAGTAGATATGTCTCCTTCCTTTCTAATACAGAACCTGTTTTGTAATATGCTTTAGGATGATTGTAACTTTACACACAGAAACAATGAGAGTGACTTCAGCAGACTTCCCAGCTTGATTTGCTCATTTGTAATGTCATCCTTCCCAATCATGCTTGTCTCTTCTGATATGCTGCCTCTCATGAAAACTGCGAGCTCTGTAAATGTCTCTATAATGACTAGCTCATTGAAGCCCTGGTCCTTGATGGCAGCTACCATAATGCAAATAATAAATGATAAAAGTGTCTGTGCATAGGTACAGCAAAGTCAGTGAAGCAATACATGTTCCTGGATATACAGGGATTCTAATANGGGGTCAAATCTTTTCCCTTTATCACATGGCACTGTGTCAAAGCAGGAGCTGGAGCTCAACTTCTGCAATCAGATCTATATTGGAATCTTTACTGAGTTCAGTGAATCTCTGTGAGCATACTGATCCATTCTTCCATATTTATTGAGTGAAATAAATACTTTTATCCTTTTTAGTCTGTATACTTCAGTGATGTTACAGGCACATTAACTACTCTCTTTTCTATAAATAAATGATTAAGCAACATTGGGAGGCATCTCCTAAATAATGTATTCTGAACTTTTAACAGTATATGCTTAACTCCTATTCTTAATTCCATTTTATTTAAATACCATAACCTGAAATTCCTATGCCAGAACAAATATTGAAGAGAGCTGAATGAAATTTCAAGTAATGCCTGTCAACATTACTTAAAGGTTTGACCCTGCAGATTCTGAACTCTAACACCCTCATTAGAGTAATTGTAATGACATTTTCAAGATGCAGTGATTGAAAGATCTGTGGTCTTAACTGTTTTGAATATGTGCTTCATTAGGCTGAAAGTCTAAACTGTTAGCATTGAGATGCCTCAACAGTAGTCATGTTCCATGTATTTTCCTTTAGTAGTGTATGCCTTAATAAAAGACTTCATTTTGTAGCCACACCTCTGCCAGACATCTTTAACATGTACGTTTCTGTAGCAAGTTATGGTATTTAATAGAAACTGCCCTTGCTTTCAAGCTACACTAGATTTAAAGTCACAGAAAGAAGTAATTAAATTTAACAGAAACTGCAACCTCTAAACAAAGTTATATGATATGTGCGTGCCCATGTGCTGCATTCTTAAAAGAAACACTAAAATAACATCAGGATTAGAAAAGCAGTTCTTTAATTTCAAAGGTTTGATTGCCAGCAGTGAACTAGAAAAGGAAATGTTTTCAATACAAGACTTTTTATGTGCACTGGATCCCTACATCAGACACCCTAATTTACATTTTGGAATCACTTGCTGTTCTGATTACTTGCTCTTGCTGAGCAGTGAAAAAAATGTCAGATTAAAAAGTACAATAATAGAGCTATCTTGCCAAACCCATTGCATTCAGACAACTGCAAGGCTTTCTCCCCTCACAGTAATTTGACTGAGAATATATACCCACTGTGTTGAGATTTATGCACTGGGAATGGAGCACAGAATTATTCCAACAACTTGCCAAAATTTCGAAAGCAAAAGCCTTTCAAGTCTAAAGCAGTATTACTGTTGCTTGAATGCCATTCGTAGGCAATAAGCAAACTACTGCTAATGTATTCGGGTTCAGTACTTTCACTCTACAGCAAGTGTGTTAACATATAAAAGAACAGTAACTGGTCCTCTGGGAAATTCAGTAGTCCAATACAGCAGAGTAGTTATTTCTGGAAAGCTATTTTTATATATGGAACATTACCGGGCTGCGTAGGCTGCTGTAATATTTTGCTATTAGGTGAACACACTGAAAGATTTTAATTGGCATGTGATTTCAGCTATCTTCCCAGGGGAATAGTGGTAACTTTATGTACTGATTCAGTTCATTGTACCTGTAGAACTGCTGTTAAAGGAAAAACAGCAGCTTGGATCTTTTGAAAGAGGATAATATGACTAATTTTCCAACACACAAAAAAAGAGAGAAGCCCCTTTAAACAGTGTGTCTTTTATTAACTTATTTATATATTTCACTTAAGGAATTTTTACAAAGAATATATTTTCCACCATTGTGTACACTGTCAATGGCCAGAATTGCCTTGACACAAAAACTGGCCCGTTGTGAAACTAAGTTGTTCTTGCAGACCACTGGATAGACCTATGTGGTAGCTGTGCTGAGGGATTCCTTTTCTTATGTTGAAATGCTTCTTCTCTTTGGACAGAAGAAGAAGTTCTACTCTTTCCATTCTGGTGCAGGGACTGAGCTAAACGTGTGTGAAAGGAATACAGTTAAATTATTACTTCTGTCCTAAAAGTGCTTGTGAAAGATGTGTAGCGTTAAACCTGCAACTGATCAAAAACCTATTGAAAGCCCTTAAATTAAGTCAAGCTTGGTTTGACTTGCAAGATTGGCACTTTGTTGTTTTTTGGGCAAGACACTTTTTCATGTTGAACACAAAGGACAGGCAAGACACTTATGATGCTTGGTTCTTCAACTCAAATGAATAGGTTCTGGGATTCAGGTCGCTGGTGATTCTGACAGTTTTCGGGATGAAAAAAATATCCCACATAGATAAAACACTCCTTTAGATCAGATAACTTTTCTCAGCAGTCATTACATTAGGTGAACTGTTGTGATTCAGTGAAATGCTGAAGCTATTTTTCATGTATCGTGCCAGGCAGCAGTGCTATTTGTCTCTATTAGGACTCCCCGCACAACCTAAGTAGGATGGCCATTTACTCACTGTAGTGCTTATTGTACTCAGTTTTGATACTTAGTTCCCCCTTGCCTCCATTTTCTTCTTTTTCTTCATCCAAAATGCAAATTTATCCCATAGTGAAATGTTACTATAAATTGAGATGTGCTTTTTTTTTTCAAGACCTAGGCAAATAAAAAAGTGCCACTCTTGAACTCAGCCACCTCTTCTTAGGTGATTCCTGCTGCTTAGATAAGCAGCTTTAAACTGTGGCTGCTTGTGCTGTGCCTCTTGTTATGGCACTCTCTTGCTGACCTGTATTATTTCATTGCTTCCCTGTGTTTATTCTGTCTGCTTGGCACCTTTCCTTGGCCCTGTTAGATTTACCTCACAAGTTTTTCAGGGCTTTCTGTAAGTGTCTACACTGTGGAAACTGGGCTATGTGCATAAATCTCCCGCATACTTCCAGAATAGGTAGAATAGACACTTGCTATTCTAATGCAGGAATTTTAATCCAGTGATGGAGGTTACTCTGAGCATGTTAATTTTTAAAAGACTCAGAAGAAGCCAAGCTGGACACGACTGGCAAAAGTTCTGGGCAAGAGCTCTCAGCTAGACAGAGTAGCTTCCGAAGCAGTGTTTTAATTATTACTAATAACAGCCAGTGCTCAGTGGTGGAAACATGGATTTCTTTCTGTAACATGTTACCGCTGTCTACTCATTATCATGACAACTGGTCAAGCTGGGATCTTAGAGGCAGTGGTCAAGTCAAACTGTAAGCTTTTGTCCTTGGCCAGAGTGCTAGAGGTGACAGGAAAACAGAGATGGCACAGAAACAGAAGAGCTGCTGGTGACAATCTGAGCTCATTTCCTTCATGTGAATGCCAAGGCTGTTATGTGCTGTTGTATGGCTTGGAACAGAAAAAGAAAGAAAACCGTGTCCTGCTGCCTCATAGCTGTAAAGCATCCAGGAGACAGATAAGGTCCCAGTACTGGCCTCTGTACTGATCTGGTCCCTTTGGGTATTACCGGTATGCAGGGTTATCATAGTGACCTCTGTCCCTGCCCTTAGCACTGCCTGTCTGTCTTTTTGTGCATACAGGGCAGGCACTAGGAGTATAATAAGGAAACCTGGAAGAGGAATAGGACGGACTGTCCCTCCAAGAAGCCTTCTGCATTCAAGTGTATTTTTTGTGTTGCTTAGGGGAATCACTACATGGAAGATGTATCCACTGAGTATCGGATAAAGAGCAGGCTCCATTTCATCTTTTAGCTGCCTAAAAAGTAGAGTGTCTAGTGTACACTTTCTAGATTCCCTTGGGAAGAGATGGAGAGTCCTGATGGTCACTGTTGGAGTCCCTGGGGGATCTTGATGGCCCATCATGGTGGAGTCCCTGCTGCAGTTGCCCCAGGTGATTCATCCTGCATGTCTTAAGCACCTGTTTGCGATGGAAACAATCATCTTGGGAAGTGCATGTGTCCTTCCAGTGACTAAAGAACAGCCTAAGTGACTAGCTAAGCTAAGCTAGGCAACTAACTTTAATATGGAAAAATCTAGGTTAATCGCTACATTAATATTCTGCAATAGAGGAGTTGTTAGTGTTATGGTAGCATATACCAGGAACTGCCACTGTTAAACGCTTCTAAGTGTATCTGGTTTTGATTTTTCCTGTTTCTCTTTCTTTCTAAATTGGCCTTTTCAGCAAGGAGAGAGGTAAGCCTAGGAGTACCACAGTTACATCTGTTGAAACCTACCCCTTGTCTACCTCTCCTCTGTGACCACTTGAGAAAGGTCAAATCTCCCAGTTTCCATACCATTGGACAGAAACTTTAGAGATGAATTAAAATGAAAGAAATGAAAATCTATCTGTCCCCATGTCTTTTTTCCTTATTACCTTTTCTTTGAGAAAAGTAGAGAGACTTTTGAGAGAAAATCCCATCTACTCAGGGATTGACTGTGTGTTTTAAGTCGGAAGGGAAAAAGCCCAATGTTGCTACTGGGAACAGACTTGACATGTTATGCTTTCTATAAATTGGGAGTTTCCACAGCCTTTCTTCCACCTCACTTGTCCCAAAATTTAGTGGAAATATTAACCATTAGGCTGTGAAATTTCCCAGATGAAACTGGGATGCTCTCTGAACAAAGTGTTACTAAAAATGTCAACTAGCATTATGCATATAAAACTGAACTTACAGTGCTCTGGGTGTGTATTAATGCTATGGTAATACTGGAGCAGCACACAACATTCCTGTTTGATGTCTCAGTGTTTACAAGGGTTCATGTTTAAAATGGAAGTTTTTGTAGTTAGGAAAAGTCTGTTTTCCATGGCACATTAATTTTTTTCTCCAGAAATTTGTTTTTGCAATAGAAATATGGCAAATATTTTTTGTCTATTGAGCTATGTTTTGTTTAACATCTTGTTTTTTTCCAGTTTGATTATTGAATTTGAAACTATAAACATGCAGTTTCAAACAAGTGTAGAGATAAAAATACAGTAAAGTTTAAGTAATAAACAACAAGTTTAAAATAATAATAAAAAATAATAATGTAAATGAGATCTTCTGTAAGGAGAAACATTTTGCATCGATACTCTGCAGAATGCAAACTCTTCCTTTCCTGACAAGTTATTCTGACTCGACTTTTCGGTCAGAAATAATTTGAATTTCAGCTCATGTTCTTTTTATTTCTGCATGTATTAATATTCCTGGGTTTAGTAGCTGGTCAATAGAAATTTCAGGCTCTCTTCTGTTTTGATGAGTTAATGCCACCAATAATAAAGCTGCATCCAGTTTTTGTCAATCATCAGAGCTACGAGCTTTCTTCTCTGGTTGAACTGAAATCTCTTTGCTTATCTCTTATTAACTCCTGTTGGTCTCATTATTAAGTCTTCAACATAATCTAAATATTTAAAGTTATATGAAGAAAAATGCCTTAAGAACTGAATAAAAAGTTTTGGATCTGAGTTCTACAGATGAGAACTATGCTGAACTCTGGGTCAGACTTACTGTCATGGGTCTCTGTACAGAAGGAGGTAAAAAAATAAGCCATAAGCAGTAGATCCAAACCAGTGGGGTACCTTTCCCTCTGGCCTCTCTATTGTGGAGAGATCTTACAACAAATTCTTCTGGCATATGGAGCTCATAAAAATTAATTCTTAAGAGGTCAAAGTACTGACTAAAATTCTAGGCACCTTAGGTCATATCTATGCACAAAACTGTACCCTTTTATGTCTGAAACAAGTGTGTATTTTGAGTGGCTTGGTACAATTCCTCTGTGGAGTCCAAATTCAAATTAGGTCAGATTATGTTGGTTTGGTTGAATGCATAAACTTACCAGTAAAAATTATAAACTGCATTTGAACCACTGCAAAAGTACCCACCAAGAAATTTCCACCAGGTTACATAAATTAGTTTTCAAACTATTTTTAATTAAATAGCTATGACTATTGTTTATAAGAAAAAAACTTCATTTTTAGCACATGCACTGGACCTCAGCATTTGTGTTGATTGTTTGGAAAAAAGTGACTGGAAATCAGTTCCTTAATATAATTTTTAATGTTATTTCTGGTGTTTTCTGTCTTAAATTTTGAAGAAAAGTTCCACAGAACTAGGCTGAAAATGTTACATTTTTTCCTCAGTTGCTCAGATTCACACTAAACAATTTATTAGACCATTCCCAGCACACAGCAGCTTTAGGTTTACACAGTATGATACAACAATATAGAAAAAACCTCAAGCTTTATTTAGTTCTATAGATCATATGATATTGGAGGGGGACAACTAAGTAAATATGGATTGCAGTTGCAATACATTTTAAAGAACTTTCCCACAAGGGAAATGTCTGGGCCAAGATTCACTCCTAGGGCACAAGGAGATACAAACTATTGTATAATATTTATGTTATGGTTGGACTCAATGATCTTAAAGGTCTTTTCCAACCTAAATGATTGTATGATTCTACGATTACCGTAGCACCCAGCTGGCTTGAGCCTGCTGAGGACCTGGAAGGTCCCTTATGACAAAACTTAGTCCTTGCCAATAAGACGGCTAGACTAAAAAAAAAAAAAGGAAAAAAAATCAGAAATACAAAAAGAAGTAGAAAATTATATATAAAATCTGGTATCTACTTGTCAAAATTTACTTTTAGTTTCTTTATGATAAAAACAAGTACCTGGGTTTTTTTAGCTGCCTTTATTTTTGGCTGCATATTGCTGCAGAGAGCCCTGAGACAGGATTAGGAAGAGAGAGTGGTGACCTCGTAGGACAGCTCAGGGAGGCAGCGCTGGCCATGACAGGTGCTCTGGGAGAAGGTGCGCTGCATTGAGCACCCGCTGACCTTACACAGGCAGATAACACTACAGGGCCAAACAGGCTGATCCCAGAGCCTTGTGTCCAGGTTAGAAGCCTGAAGCTGGAAAATATTTTAAGTGATGTCTGGCATTTTGTTAACTTTTGTTTTATGAGGAGATAGGAATTTTGCCCCAAGAAAAAAGTATCATCTGATCAATGTCCCAGTGTTCTTCTATGCTCAGAAATGACCTAGCAGTTACCATTACATCCTGATTTATTAACCTCACACTCCAGAATCCAACCCACCTCTAACAGATTAAAGAGATGGGATTTTCTCTTACTGAAGCTCTTTCAGTCTGACCTTGTAAGGTTGTATTTTTCAAGGAGTGACCAAGTTCTCTGTTTAATGTGTCTTTCAGTTAATACCTCTGAGGGCAAGAGTCTCTAAGGCATCCTTTTTTATAAAAATGAGCCGTAGGGTCTGCCTCTAAGCACTCAAGTTTTCTCTGTGGGCTTCAGCTGGATCTCTCAAAAGATATGTGCATTTGCCTTTGTAGGGTGGAGTCAAAGTTGAGCAAATTTCTGGCTTTCCAGAACTTTACAGTTATACTCCATATCCTTATCAACACCTTTGCTATGCCACACTTTACATTCTGTTAGAAATAAGATATATGATTGCATTCCTGGATTTACTGCTCCTGAATTTCCTCATAATGTTCTAGTTAGAGATATCAGTCTATGTGAAAGCCATGTTCTGATTCCTTATAGAAATATATATTTGAAATAAGAACTTCCCCAGAATCTTCTAGAGCAAAGAAAAAATGGTAGTAAACAGACAAGACGACACTTCTTCAGTGTCTTATTTCTTAGGGTTTTTTTCTATAATAGTAGAAGATTTTTTATGTCTGTAAAAAGTTTTCTTTGGTTGTAGATTCATGAAAAAAAGAGGGCATAACTGTGGTATAAAACTGGAGCAGATTATATGACAGGTGCTTTTAAAGAAGCAGAAGTTGCAAAATGAAAAGCAGATGCTTAGAAGAATGGCACATGCACCTCTAATTCATGAAGGGGTAAATATGTTATAGTTCAGATGGGGCTAAATTGCATTCAGGGGATTGCCTGAGGTGTTGGCATTTTAGAAATATTGGTGATGATACACCACAGGTTTCCTCATTCCTGTGTCCATGACCTGAAGGAGTTCAGATGATACACCAAATACATAGATTGCCCTTGCTGCATGATGAATAGACAAATAAATAAGACGTGCTTTAAAATCTGTGGAATTTATGCCTTCCATGGATTATTTTCACAGATGACCAGTAATTTTTTCAATATTTTTAAAACTGTTACTAAAACAGGCTTTTGATCTAAATCAGTCAGATTAACCCATGAAAAATGTTTGGGGATTTGAAGATCTTTTTTATTATGAATTCATGCAAAACAAAATTTGTTTTGAAATGTATGTAAAACTGCCTAGCTTTACTGAGAATATACTATAATATCCAGCTAACCCTCAAAATCACCATTTTTTATTTGCAGAACTTTGACAGGTTGTCAAAACCAGAGAAATATTAGAATGATGAGAAATAACTTCTAAGAAGTCTAAACATTTCCCAAGATCTGGACCATACCTGTCCATTTAAATTTCATCTTGCTGCATTAAGGAAAAGTGTAGTGAAAGGTCATATAATGGGGTCGTTGGAAGTTAATTTCTTAGATATAAAATGAGATTTTTATAAATGCCTCACAGTTCATTATTTTTTCTTTACCATCTATTTTTGCAAATGTTTTGGCACAAATTTTAGTATGAGAGAGTATTACCAGCTGAGTGGGCAGTGAGTGAGTGACTAGGCATGACATGGCAATGGAAAAAGAACAGATTTGTTGATTTTCACTCCAGAGACTGTGAGTCTTCGGGAGACTCAATTACCTTCAAATTCTGTGCAAAAACATCTAAAAAATGTGATCCTGTGGTCAGGAGGGTTAATTCTGTTGTTCAAAGACCCACGCTTCTCTCAGTCAGGCCTGGAGATCTGCAAACTACAAAAGATTGAGAAGCATCCTTAGCTGTAGAATGGAAACCACCCCGTGTTGTGCTGTCTGATGTTGTTTTGACCTCACTTTCTTTCTTCCTGAAAGAAATAGACCAGAAACATTTATAAAAGTAACTAATATCACAACAGAGTTTAGCTTTGAAGGAGAGTTTATCTTAGTTTAAGAAAATAAGACCCCACAGTGGTGGGGAAGGGAATTATTTCTGCTGTTTATTTCAGGTAGAAGGGGCCTTAAGGTGCACAGTTGAGTAGGTGGGGTTTTGGTGTGCGCTCATTTGCCATTTCATGTGGGCTAGCTTTACGCTCTTAAATATTTATTACTTAATCCAAAAAAGTAATAATAATAATGCTGTAACATTTCTCCGGCTGTGTTCCTGCTGCAGGGTAATTACTTGCGATGAGTGCTTGAGTGCACACTGGTCCCAGCTTGAATCTCTTTGGCTGGAGAGAAAATGATCAAGATGGTTCTTACCTGTTTGAGTTCCAGTCCCAGAGCTATTGTGGAAATATTTCATTGTCAGAAATACTGTAATAGAATTTCAAATCTCAAACCCTTTACTTACAAGATTAACAGCTTCTAAGCTAGCAAAAATAACTGAAATGTCATTTCCAGTTGTTTGTACGCTCCTTCATTTATTCACTTAGCTAACTAACTAGAGCCATATACAGCACTTCCAATAAAGCTAAAAGTTGTAATTTTCTTTCTCTGTGGTTATAGTCCCTGTGAAAATATACAGTGTAGGCTGGGAGTGATTCAGCTAGCTCAAATACTTACATACAAAATGGTCTGTGGAAATACAAAGCCCATACATCAAAAAGGAGGGCACTACTTCATATCAAGTATATTTTCCAAGGGTCAAAGTGGGGCACAGAGGAAGAAAATGAAGGAATTCTGAGCATCTCCAACATGTGACTGGTGAGTCCCCTTTTGGTCTCTTGTCTGTCAAGGTCTGCTGGAGCCCTTTCATGTTCATTGATGCTTCCTTTTGAGCCCTCAGGCATGACTACGATTAATGGCTGAAAATAAGAATTGGAAACTTGTTGTATGTAGTATACTCCAGAGCTAAAGACGGGAAGTGCTACCAATAGTTTCTTTCATTTCTGTTCACAGTGACCTGAATGATGAATTGGCCATGTATTGCCTGGACAGCACACTGGCCTTTTTTCACACTTCATATCTCTAGGCTATCCAGCTATGTGGGGATAAGTTAACAGTCTGCTCCCACTGAGGGTACTAATAACATTTTCACCTATTTTTGGCATCATATGTGGATGTGGTCATGTTTCAGTGACTGAGTGCTCCAATGCCACTAATGAGCTGGCTTATCCTTGTTTTAGAGTAATGTGGCCACCGTTGCTCAGGTGTGAGCCCAGAAGGACTTACACAAATGCACCTGTTAAAGAAAGTTCTTATTCTTCCCGGTTCTTCATTTGTTCCTCATGGCAGTTTGTATGTGAGATAATTGGGATCTTGCATAGTAAGGGCAGAATCCCATCTGTCTGAGCCATCTATAATTGCTTGCTGTCTGACAGTTTCAGAGAAGTAGCACATCTGAATTATAAGCTTTTCTTCCACCACTTAAAGCAGTGGTAGGAAAATAAACAATAAATGTGCTCTATATCATTATCTTGAATAGTAGGTTAAAAATTTCAACACTGAAAAATATCTTCAGAGATGATTTTCACCCTGTTAAAATATTAACAGAGTTGCAACTATTTGTTGTTGTGTGCTTTTAAAGCATATATCTCACCAGGGCATAAGAATACCTGAATCGGATTTCCGTGAACATAGTTAATAGTATTCAAATGTGCCAAGGCAGACTATAGTGGTACTACTCTGAAGAGCAGCAACGACTTATAGCTGTAAAAGCACAACACATAGGATCAGGTGGATTGATACAACATTTTAAGCATGAGCATTCAGTCCTGAATTAGTATTGCATCCATGATCATATGCAGGTATAGGCATTATGAAGGTTCTTGAATGTGCTGCAGAAATGATTGCCCTTACCAGAGGTGGTTGGGGCAAGCAAGTCTAGCACTGTCTATCTGATTAGTCCCTAAGCCAATCATCTTATGCACTCAGTGTTGAAGAAGTCGGGCCTTCTAAGGAGGTCGCAACATAACATGCAACAAGGATCACTGAGGTACACGGGATGCCCGACTTCAGGCTCTTCTTAGGAGAGTGTGAACCTGACTGAGTTATGGGTGTTTTATATCTGATGGGGAAACTGTGGATGCAAGAAACTGAGTCAGGGAGCTTGCTACACTCGGTTGCCTTTTGGTTCTGCACTTGACAAGGTGCCGAGGCTTTATATCTTCCATGGACACTAACTATATGCAGGTCTTCACGCTACTATGCAAAATGTCTGCTGGGGTCTTATACTCTAACAGGTGTGATGCACTGCACAACTAATCTTGGCAAACATCTCAGGGCTGAGTACTTGTTATTTTGCTGAGGCTGTAGATAAGGTTTTGTGCTGTTCTGTGAGGGAGATTAATGTGTTGTGTGTAGTGTGTTTCATTATCAGCTGGAGGCAGAAGAAAATTCCTTCTGGAGACTCAGAAGGTGTTACTGTGTGGAAACATGCTGTGTGAACAACAGGCTGTGACTAATGCATTAACTTGACATTTTCCTGCTTTTTAGGGTTAGATATTTATGAGAAATTACATATTCTTCTTAAAAGCATAGCTACTTCATTCCTAAGCAATTTCAAAACTAACAGGTGTATGCTATCAGATTGGTTGGACTTTTATATTTCCGGTCATAGAGACAGTTTTATTCTGATTTGGTGATCCATTGCTACCGTTTTTGTTTTACCATTTTTGTTTTACCATTTTTGTTCCAAAGGCTTCTAGAAACCTTATAAGCAGACAGAGTTCATGTCTCAAATAACATGTGGACACAAGCTGAAACAAGGAAGCATAACACGCACTAGGTGATGGCAGAAGGAAACTGGAGGGTAATGACAACAAAAGCAAGCCATTGTTTAAGCTGGCTGTTTGCACAATGTGGTGATCTTGAACCATCTGGAAGTTTGTTTTAATAAATAAATAACATCTGTTTCTCTTCACTGCTGCACAAGCTATCCTTTAGTTGTTGCCTGATTTCTCCAAGGCACTCACCAGAAGTGAATTTAGAAGGAGGATGTGAAGGAGCAATAACCATACAGACTAATTCCTGGACAACATCCAGATGACATTCGGATACAAGGGCAAATATGCACAAGCTGAAAGAGTTTCTGAAGGGACATAGCCACGTGCTGATCAACATAATTTGATAAAGTTATTTAAAATGCAGCGACCTTCCTTGCCTACTGGGCATGAATGAAGAAATATCCCATTGCTCTTAGCGTAAGGAGCTGGTCTGTAACGAAGAGGCATCTAGTTTGTTATTAGTTCTGCTACTAAGATCTACAAACTCATAGCTTTGAAGCTTGTATTTCGGGCACGGGGTCGTTGGTAGCATGAAAATAGATTGGCTGGAATATTAAATGAGAATGCAAAGTTATTGCTAACTGGAGAAAAGCTGCTGCGATGACCTTCCTCTTCTGCTTTGTGGAGCTCCTTTAGCTGAGTTGTGGCCTTTGTCACTGTCCCACCAGATGGCATAGTCTAAAGCTGTCTTTCCAGCAGGGCTGTCTCATGACTGGGCCTGAAGCACCAAGGCTCCCTTCTTGATGGCTTCATGAAAATGATGCTTGCCAAAACAATTTGACAGAAAGTTTATTGTTGACAGGCAATATATCATCAGATCTACCACAGATTACTGCAGGATGAAATTGCATGTGTTACATATTGTCATTTGAGAAGAACACTTGACAGTGGAAAGCAAAATGAATTTTAAAACAGTTTATCCAACCCATCCTATAAGATTCACAAGAAAAGTTCAAATTGTTTTTAAGGGTGCTATTTATAATATATTTGGATATTTGGTGATAGATTAGTCAAGCTTTCTATTCTGAAATGGAAAATAAGTTGATGTTAATGTTTTGGGTCAAATT